>CAUYRT010012684.1:0-15161 GCA_963574885.1 Lepilemur ruficaudatus
AAAATAGAAAGAAATTAATTGGACAACTAAAAATATATAGAAAAAATTAGCCGGGCATGGTGGCACATGCCTGTAGTCCCAGCTACTCGGGAGGCTGAGACAGGAGGATCCCTTGAGCCCAGGAGTTTGAGGTTGCTGTGAGCTAGGCTGACGCCATGGCACTCTAGCCCGGGCAACAGAGTGAGACTCTATCTCATAAAATAAAAAAAAAAAAGAAAAGAAAGTAACTTTAAGACTGTTATTGCTGCAGCAATCTCTAAGTTCAGGGTTTGCATGTTTGCCCAGCACAAACAAGCCTAGCTGACAGGACAGAAAAAGAGATCCAAGTCTAAGCTTGTTTCAATCTCAATGGCAAAAGAAAGGGCTTTTTAATGCTGTTTTGTCCCTGGTCTTAGTACTCATCAGGGGTTGGGTGCCTGTGCAGCACAGTCATTCCTAACGCTGCTGGGTTGGAGATTCAGAGTCTGCACACTTGAGGAAATACATTACTCTCCAGGCCTGATCTGCCCTAGATGGCAATGCTCTGCTATTGTATCAGTGAGTCACTTTGCTCAGTTCTGGGGCCTGGTAGATGAACAGGACACCCTTCCTGCCTTCAAGCTGCTCACATCTCAGTGGGGACAACCTACCTGTGGTCCAGCTCTCTGTGACATGAAACGGCTTGTCGTGCGCACAGGGCGACCAGCCCAGGGAACAGTAAGGGAAGAGAGGTAGTCTTTTAGCTGGATTTTTTTTTTTTTAGGAATAATTCATATACCAGAAAATTCACCATTTTAAAGTGTAAAATTCAGTGGTTTTAGTATATTTACAAAGTTTTGCAACATCACCATTATCTAATTCCAGAACATTTTCATTATCCCCAAAAGAAAGTCCTTATCTGATAAGCAATCACCCCCCATTTCTTCCCCCCACCCCCCCGCAACTATTACTACTAATCTACTTTCTGACTCTATGGGTTTGCCTACCTAGACATTTCACATAAACAGAATCGTTCAATGCGCGGCTTTTTGTGTCTGGCTTATTTCACTTAGAATATATATTTTAGAGATTCATCCACGTTGTAGCATGTATCAATACTTTATTCCTTTGGTACCAAAGTTATCAAAAGAAAAAAATACTTCAATCTTTTTTATGGCTAAATAATAATCTATTGTATGGAAAGGCCAGATTTTATCCATTCATCGGTTGATGGAAATTTGAGTTTGGCTGGATTTTCAATAAATAGAAAGGTTTTTGCAAGGCATAGAAGAGAGTATGTGATTTAGGGCGGACAAAACTCATCATTTTAAGTAATACATATGCTAATGTATCACAGTCCTTACTGAACAGCAGGCACATTTCCAGCCCTTTACAAATATCAACTTTTTGAATCTTCATTAAAACCCTATAAAGTGGCAAATGAGGTACAAAGAAGTAAAGCAATCTGCCCAGGTTACCAGCCAGTAAGTGAAAAGCTGGATCCACAAAGTCTGGCTCCACGCTCACCCCTCAGCCACCGAGCAGTGCCGCAGCGACGGGACACAGGGCAGGGCCAGCCGCCTGGGAACTGTCCAGGTAGGCTACCGGGCAAGGAGGGTGCGGGAGAGACTGACGCGAGGCTAGGGACTGGGAGAGCCTGGGTGTCTCAGCTGTTGTCCGTGTAGAAGACATATCTGACCACGTCATTCTCCTAGTTAGGAACTGCCACTAGTTCCCCATTTTTCCTCAGTAGTTTCCCAACACTAATCATTTCCCTACTACCTTCACAGTTCCCCCATAGCTAGGTACCACTTGTATCATTGCTAATCATATTTTTCTTTAAATAGTCTTATTTTCATTTTGCTAAAATACTTTCATTTAAAGTGAAACTTTATCTCATTACTTAGAAAACCAGTTTTTTTTTTTTTTTTAACAATAAGAACAAGTAAGATTTTAATGAAGCAACTGCAGAGGTTTGCTTCACGAGGCCCCGGGCTCAAAACTAGCCTGAGCTGGCTGCAACTCATGCGGCAGTCAGTGTGTGAAACATGGAACCACTGTCCTCTTACTGTTGGAGGCGAGCAGTGGCCCTCCCAGCTGAGCAACTGGTTAAAAAATGCCAAATGCAATTATGCTGCTCATAATTATTTCACAGAAATTTACTCTCAGACCATTTAAATACGCAGAAACAAGATGGTGGGGAGAAAGCAGCAGAGCAGCTTTCCTTCGTTCCTCCCTTCTTTCCTTCTCTCCCTTCTCTCTCTCTTTCTCTTTCTCTCTTTCTCTCCCTTTCTCTTTCTCCCTTTCCTTCCTTCCTTCCTGCCTTCCTTCCTTCCTTCCTTCCATCCTTCCATCCTTCCTCTCTCTCTTCCTTCCTTCCTTCCTTCCTTCCTTCCTTCCTTCCTTCCTTCCGTCCTTCCTCTCTCTCTCTCTCTTTCCTTCCTTCCTTCCTTCCTTCCTTCCTTCCTTCCTTCCTTCCTTCCTTCCTTCCTTCTTTCTTTCTTTCCTTTCTTTCCTTTCTTTCTCTCCTTTGTCTTGCTCTGTCACCCAGGCTGAAGTGCAGTAGCATAATCATAGCTCACTGCAGCCTTGAACTCCTGGGCTCAAGCTGTCCTCCTGCCTCAGCCTCTTGAGTAGCTGGGGATTACAGGTGAACACCACCATGCCAGGCTAATTTTTCTTATTTTTTGTAGAGACAGGATCTCACTATGTTGCCCAGGCTGTTGTTGAACCCCTGACTTTAAGTGATCCTCCTGCCTTGGCCTCCCAAGGTGCTGGGATTACAGGCGTGAGTCGCTGCACCCGGCCTACCAGTATTTTTTTGAATACACGTTAAAATTATCCAAACCATTAAAATGAAATGCCTGCACTCATTTATTACGTAAAAGCAGCTTGCAACACCAGCAGTGTCTGTTATACATATTGAGAAATCAGGGCTTACAGAATAAGGACTGGACACTGTACTATACTCTTCAAAACCTGGCTTTATTCAACACCCCAGCCCCAGAGCTAGCTCCTACACGTTGTGCTCTCTGGACACATCATGCTTTTTCATTGCAGCATGTTGTTCCTTGGACTGTCCTTCCTCCTTTCCATTCATCCTTTCTTAGGAAGAGCTCAAATAATTCCTCCTCTCCTAAGGTGTCTCAAATCCTCTGGGTGTCTCCAGAACTTGGCTCTGACAGGTCTTAATGTTCAGTGTCCCTATCAGACTGTGAGGTGCCCCAAGCCTGAGGATATCATTTGTTAAATGAATAAATGATGGTTAGAGCCAAAGGATAAAGACCTTGAATGTGGTGGTAGGTGTCATGAACTGCAGCATTCCCAAACCTTAAAATGTTCTGGAACAAGCGACATGATCAGTGCTGTTTTTAACAAAGCCGAGTGTGGTTGGTTGTGTGGAGACCAAATGGAGGGATGAGATCCTAGAGTCAGGGAGACGAACATAAGATAAGCACCGACTAAAATGCCTGGTGCTGGAAAGAGGAGTCACTAAATCTAAGAACATGTGTACATCATGACCCCGTGATTCCACTCCCAGCAATGTACCCAACAGGAATGTGTACATATGTTTGCCAAAAGACAAGTTTAACAGAGCTTACTTAGTTTTCTCATCTAGAGAATGGATATAATTAATGAATCTTCAGAGAGATGTTCTAAGACGAAATAGAATGACTCCCTATAGTTTGAATGTTGCAAAACAAAATGCAATTGTTGGTAGTTATTACTTTCACAGCTAAAACATGGCAGATAAGAAATTCCACAACTAAGCCAAATGGACAACTGAGAGAAGCAGCTCAGTATCTTAAATTAATTGTTAGTTTCTCTGTTTATTGTTTCATTAAGTTGGTTATTTTTTTTCTGGAACAAGGCTTTTTATTTATTTTTGCTAATCACTTTTAATTTTCTTCCAATTTTTAAAAATTTCATTGATGTATAACACATAAATAGAAAATGGACGTGTTAAGAGTGTACCCCTTGGTGAATTTTAACAAACTGAACATAGTACTCATGTAACCAGCACCCCAGAAGTTCCTCATGCCCCCTTTATACCCATTCTCTAGCTGAGAAAACTAAGTAAGGCCCAGAGAGATTTCTTAATTTGCCTGAAGTCAAAGAGCTAGGAAGTGACTGAACTGAAACCATTTCCTTTAAGTCTTGTTTTTTTTTTTTTTGAGACAGAGTCTCGCTCTGTTGTCCGGGCTAGAGTGCTATGGTGTCAGCCTAGCTCACAGCAACCTCAAATTCCTGGGCTCAAGAGATCCTCCTGCCTCAGCCTCCTGAGTAGCTGGGACTACAGGCATGTGCCACCATGCCTGGCTAAGTTTTAGATATATACATATTTTAGTTGTACAGCTGATTTCTTTCTATTTTTAGTAGAGACGGGGTCTCACTCTTGCTCAGGCTGGTCTTAAACTCCTGACCTTGAGCATTCCTCCCGCCTCGGCCTCCCAGAGTGCTAGGATTACAGGTGTGAGCCAAGGTGCCCAGCCTAAGTCCTGTTTTCTTTGCCACCCCTCGGGGCCACCTGGGGTTGGCAGTTGTACTTGAACTTTTAGTCTCTGGGAACAGAGAGCAGAGGCAGGAGGCTGGCAGTGAGGGAAGAGTGGCAAACAGTCCACATGATAACCCCACAATGGAGGCCTTGTAACTAATTATGTCAAGCCAATACACAAGCAAGTGAAGCTTTTTTCGCATGCAGTTAAATCCATTGTTCTTTTGCTGCTTTTCTGCTTAAATAATTAAGGCTCTTAAGTACAAATTAAATAACTTCCAGTTAACAAATAGAGAATGCCATTGACTTGATTGAGTTGTAATTGAAAATCTTTTTTGCTGCTTTCAGTTAGCTTTCTGCAGACACAGACTTTCCATGAGTGGTCATGTAATTATCCAGCATGTTTTCAGTTGGACAGGACTACAGGGGCTTTCTGGTTTGACATTCCATCCAATGCAGAAATGCCTCTTCAACATTAGTGATAGTCACAATCTCACAAATGTGTGCACTGAGAGCTTCCTGTGGGCCAGGCAATCATTACAGCTCTCTGAGATTTCTGTTATTGTTATCTCTAGTTTGCAATTGAGCAAATAGACTCAGAGAGGTTAAGCAATTTGCCCTAAAATACCAGTTTCAAGTCCTTCTGACTCCAAACTTGGAGGGTCCAGGTGCTATGCTACTTCACTGCTTTCATCCTGGTCTTGAATTCCTACAGTGACATTGGCATCATCATTTCCATGAGGCACTTTAAGCTGTGATTGGAAAACCCTTCTCGGAAGGTCTTTTTTTAATATTTAGTTGAAATCTTCTTTCTTGTAACTTCCATCTTTGAGGCCAAGTTCTGCCCTTAAGAGTATCATTTAAGATCCCTCCTTTAAAAGGCACCCATCCAAAAATTTAAATTGAGGGGTTAACATTAGTCTATAGTTTCTAGAATAGAACTAGATTATCTCTAGTTATCTCTAACTAGAGTTATCACCAGCTCTAATTATCTGCTGGTGTATAACAAACCACCTTATATCTTAGTAGGTCAAAGAACCATCAATAAATGCCTATTATCTCATGATTTGGAAAGGATTTGGGCAGGGCTTAGCTGGCAGATTCTTCTGCTACACATGCATCATCTGGGGTCAGTTGGTAGTATTCAACTTGTGGTTAGTCTGGCTTGAGGATCCAACATAGCTTCACTTACATGCTTGGCACCTTGGCAGGGACAGTCTCAGGATGTCTCCATAAGGTCTCTCTTGAGGGTAGTTGGACTTCTTATATTTCAGCTAAGTGTTCCAAGGGTGAGTATTGCAAGAGATAGGATGTCAAAGCTACCAGTCTTTTCAGGCCTGGGCTTTGGAAGTGGGAACAGGGTCACTTCCAGGTCAAAGCAGGCTTAGAGCCTACTCAGGTTCAAGTGGAAAGGATATAGACCTCAACTCTTAGTAAGAGTAATGTCAAATAATTTGCAGCCATTTTTAATCTGCCACACTAAGGATCAGTCTAAATGTGTTTCCATTTTCCTGGGTTGATGGCAGCAAATAGCTATTTGGGTTTGAAAGTCTGTTGAACTTATTTTCTCTATTTTGGGGCATTTGAACTTTAGGAACTTTTTTCTAGAACTTATTTTATTTATATAGCACAATCTTTACCAGTACTAATTATTTGCTGAAGTTAAGGATGATAAACCTGTTAGTATTATAATCTTATAAAGACAAATTCTTTTTGTTTTTTTCTATAAGGACAAAAGACTTTCTGATAATTTATTGTGGCTTACACATATATGAGCAGAAGACAGATGGACACTTTAGAATATAAAATGTAGAAACTCTAAATCAAAGGGTCTTTTAAGTAGCTTAATTTATACTTTTATCTTATTACATCCTCTTCAGCTTTTCATTTTTGCAAAGCATTTGTGTTGTTTTGGTTCTTTAAAGCAGCATTTTAAAGTTCTATGATTTCAGTCAATAATAAACCTCTTGTGTGTGCACTTTATTTTCCATTAGCAGTTGAGGCAAAATCCAGTGGTCATTCCTCCACCTATATTAGCAGAAGGAGTTAATTGAAATTGTTTCTAATCTTTTGATCCTTGTCACACTACTCTGCTATGCAATAATACACTAAAGAATTTTCAAAACGTAAATGTTGGGGACTTAATGTAGCTCCCTGCCTTAAAATACTCCATTTTGTGAAGTTATGCTAGCAGTTGGTATGCTAAACTGACCAAAGATGTTTTAGAAAACAGAAAATGCTTTATGCAGAAGTAAAATGAAGATGCCTTGGATAAGAGTTGGGAATTCATTTTTGCCCGGTGCCTTGCTTGAGATCCTTGGGAAATCTTTCATGGTGATCCAAAAACTGAAATAGCTTTTTCACGGACAGGTGTTGTTTGCTTATTCGTTTAATTTTTACTAACATAATCATGTCTGCAAAAACAGAAATGAACTTGGGCACAAGTTGTGCCTTTTTTTGTTTTATTTTTATATTGAAATACTTCAATAGAATAAAACTTAAAACTGAATACTTCGATATTTTAAAATTTATTTTATTTAAGTATTTCAGACCCACTGAAAAATTCAGGAAATGGAACATCAAACATCCTTGCATCTATGACTCATCATAAGGAATAAAACACTGGAGAAAGAACTGAAGCCCCTCGAGACCTCCACCTTGACTGTCTTTCTCCCTTCCCAGGGTGGCCGCTCCCCTGAGCGTGGCGATCGCCCTCCCCACGCATGCCTTTGGCCTTTGCTGCGTGAGCTGTGTACCCGTACGTAACGTGTAGGCCTTTGCATTCTTCATGGTTAGGGAAAAAATGATCAAAAGAAGAATAATCTTTTGTGATTATTATATGAAATTTATATATGAAATTATATATGAAAATTATTATATGAATTTATGTGAAAATTATATGAAATTCAGATTTCAGTGTCTATAAATAAAATTTTATTGGAACACAGTGTAGAGGCCTATCGTCTCTGGCTGCTTTTGCACAACACGGCGGGTTTGAGTAGTTGCCACTGGAAATGTACAGCTCAGGAAGCCTAAAGTATTTCCCATCTGACTTCAAACGTTTGCCAGCCCCTTGTCTGGCATGTGCACACAAGTCCACCAGATAAATAATCTGGCTGGAGAAAGAGTAGTGTGTAGGTACATGTGCCTTGGCCAGGAGGAGGCTAAAGTGGGCAAAAGGACTTTTTTTTTAAACCTAGGAATTCTCCTGTCCCTTTCTCTCTTCTCAGGAGATCAGCCATAATTGACCTTTTCCCTCTCAACCTCCACCCCCCAAATGATTATATCTTATTTCTCTGCTTTAAGCTTCTTTTCTCTTGCTCTCACTTTTCCCACCCTCATGTCTATGAAACCAGCAAATTCCATTTGTCCTGTGACAGAAAGAGCAGCTCCTAGGAAAGTCACCTCCCCCTCCTGAAAGTTTTCAGCTTAGCAGTGTGCTTTGCCTGTGTCTCTGATTAGGCACGATGTGTTCCCCTGCACTTTCCTTGTCTTCTGTCTCCTAGGATTCCAGCTTATTGCACACAAAAAGGCTGCATCCACACTGGCTACAGATAGGCAGGCGAAGGCCAACAAAGAGTAATTGAAGTAAGCAAATGATCTTTTAAACTGTAAAGGGATCCAGCCTGAGCAACGTAGTGAGACCCCCATCTCTACAAAAACTAGAAAAATCAGCCAGGCATGATAGTGTGCACCTGTAGTCCCAGCTGCTCAGGAAGCTGAGGCAGGAGGATCGCTTGAGCCCAGGAGTTTGAGGTTGCAGTGAGCTAGGATGAAGCCACTGCACTCCAGCCCAGGTAACAGAATGAAACCCTATCTAAAAATAAATAAATAAAAAAATAAAGGGTTGATGAAGATATTTCAATTTCTTTTGTAAACAAATAAGCAATAAACTTCCTTTTCCTTGTTTCTTTACTGATGGCTCTTCCCTTTTCCCAAGCCAGGGTTATCCAGAATTATTTCCTCTTCCAAGAGTAGCTGAAGAATGCATAATGCTATGGTGAGTTTCAAGGGCTCGGAAGCCGAGTAGTTCAGCTGTTAGCTCCAAGAGCTCGGGGTTCTGTTGCCAAAGAGCGGAATGGCTATTGCAGGGACTGTCTGCGGTGTCGGCCAAAAGAGATAGAACATGAAGATTAGTAATACAATCATACTCACTCTTCAACCTCAAAGTGCTTTTAAGTGAGAAACTGGAATAAGATAATAAACCACAGAAAATGATGAATACTTCAAAATCAAGGCAGAGAATGGGAGTGTTTACAAAAGAGATACAGAGAAGATGTTAGATTGGAAAGGAGGGAGGCGATCTGAAGGGCTTCTTGAAGGAGATGGCAGGGAAAATTGAGGACTTGGGTCAATGGAATGTAGAGCAAGAATATTCCAGGCCACGAGGACAGCATGAGCAAAGGTACTGGGACAGATCTGTTCGGTTGTATAGAGGGAGCAGGGACCAAAGAATAGTTCAGTTTGAACCATGTATAAAGGAAACTAGAGGGAGAGAAGAGAATAGATGGGATTGAGGCCTGATTAGGCAAGGCCCTGAATGTCAGGCAGAGGAATTTGGCAGCTGCGACAGTTTATATGCTCCTACCAGCAAGGTGTATAACATACAAAGAGAGCCTTTGAGTTGAGCCCAGCCTCAGTTCTGGAAGACTGCCGTACCACAAGGCCTTGAATTCTCCTATCTTGGTCCGGTGTGACTCCATGCAGATTTGCTGTCTCACTACAGAAGATGTGAAAGACACTGGAATGTGCTGTTTTACAAAACAGCTCAGAAAGAGCCAATCTGAGAAGCATTGTGCAATGCTATCACTCTCAAATCAAGAGAAATATTCCTGACTGTAGTGGAATATGCTCTCCTTTGTCTTCCTTATTCCTACACAGCCCCTGGTGGAGGAAAGAGGCCAAAGTGGAAATTTTCACATTTAAAGTGGGTGGAGGGGGGAAGGAGAGAAATAATCATTTTCTAAGCTATTCCCTTGGCCTGGTCGGGATGTACATGTCTGAGTGTTTCAGATACTTCTACACTGGCCTTCTGTGGGCCTCCTTACTTCAGGCAGGTGTTATAAAGCGCTTTCATTGATAAAGTTGGCTCATGGAATAAAAAATTATTTAATGTTTTTATAACAAAGTATGCCCCAAATGGTTTTCATTAATACTAAATTGTTATCTGGGGGATGGTCAGGCTTGAGGCTCTGACTGGAGGGGGGAGGGGGGCAAGGGCAATGTATATAACCTTAACATTTGTACCCCCAAAATATGCTGAAATTAAAAAAAAAAGAAAAAGAAAAAAAAGATTAAAAGATGATAAACATAAAAAAAAATACTAAATTGTTGAGGAGGTTAGTAAGCCTAACTAAGGGTCAGAATGCCACCTCAGTGTTGACACGAAGGAACAGGGATTCTCCAAGTGTGTGAAGCCCGAGTTCCTGCTTCAGAATCACTCTAGGGTTCTCCCTAAATATTCAGATACCCCATCCCAGACTTGCAGAGTAGGAAGCTCTGGGTACGAAGCCTGGGAATTTGCATTTTGACATACATCTGGAGTGAAAGGTGGTTCTTCTTTTTAAAAAAATTACCTATTGTGGTAAAATATACGTAACATAAAATTTGCCATTTTAACCGTGTTTAATGTATAGCTTAGTGGTATTAGGTACATTCACATTGTTGTGGGCCTCATCCCCATCCACCATCGGCTGTTTTCATCTTCCCAAACTGACGCTCGTGAAACACTACCCTCCCACTCCGCTGCACCGCAACTGCCTTCCTGCTTCTGTCGCTAAGAGTTTGACTACTCTAGGTACCTCATCAGTGTCATACAGGACCCTATTTGTCTTTTTGTGACTGGCTTATTTCACTTAGCGTAATGTGTTCAAGCTTCATTCATGTTTTAGCATGTCTCAGAATTTCCTTCCTTTTTAAGGCTGAATAATATTTCACTGTATGTATATAACACATTTTGTTTATCCATTCAGCCATCGATGGACACTTGGGTTGTTTCCACCTTTTGGCTGTCATGAGTAATGCTGCATTGAATGTTTGTGTCCAAATATCTCTTCTGAGAGTCTGCTTTCAATTTTTTTTTTTTTTAAAGAGACAGGGTTTCTCGCTCTGTTACCCAGGCAAGAGTGCAGTGGTGTCATCGTAGCTCATTGCAACCTCGAATTCCTAGGCTCAGGCGATCCTCCTGCTTCATCATCCCAACTAGCTGGGACGACAGGCATGAGCCACTACACCTGGTCTAATTCTTTTGATATATACAGAATTGCGGGACCATATTCTACGTTTAATTTTTTTGAGGAACCACCTTACCGTTTGCCATGACGATGGCAACATTTTCCATTCCCACGAGCAGTGCATGAGGGTTCCAATTTCTTCTGTTAATTTAAAGAAGAATAATAGCTGTCCTAATAGTATGAAGTGATATCTCGTTGTAGTTTTAATTAAGATGATTCTTTTCTATGCCAAGTTTGGTAAGAGGGTGTTGATTCACAAAAGTTATAAAAATTACTTCACAAATGCCAGTGAACAATCAGAAAAACACTTTGAAGTGATATAATCCTGCTGTGCCTTATCAAGTAGTTACTTAAAAGTAAGTGTGATACAGCATGGTGGAAGTAAGAGGAAAATAAGTTATGATTATGAAAGGATGCCTCGCCTGTACTTCACACCCATGCCAGGGTTTGCAGAGTCCCTAGAACTGATGTCTACTCAACCAGAGTAGAGGCAAGAAAAAGGAAAAAAAAAAACCAATAAAATATTTGGGGGAAGGCCGCGTGCGTTGGCTCATGCCTGTAATCCTAGCACTCTGGGAGGCCGAGGTGGGAGGATTGTTTGAGCTCAGGAGTTTGAGACCAGCCTGAGCAAGAGTGAAACCCCATCTCTACCAAAAATAGAAAAAATTAGCCGGGCATGGTGGCGCATGCCTGTAGTCCCAGCTACTCGGGAGGCTGAGGCAGGAGGATGGCTTGAGCCTAGGAGTTTGAAGTTGCTGTGAGCTAGGCTGACGCCACGGCACTCTAGCCCAGGCAACAGAGTGAGACTCTGTCTCAAAAAAAAGCAACAGCATCTGGGGTAAGAAAATCACGGGGTGGCAGATATATGGAGACAATGTCACAGGAATCTTGGTGAGGAATGGGCTCTCCCTGGGATGCCAGAGAAGGGGTTCCCAGAGCATACACATGAGAGTGGAGTCCTTGACCGAGAGGGGAGGACGTGCCACATGTGAAGACATTCGGGGGAAAGAGCATCTAATGTTCAGGAACTGGCAAGAATTTGGTGCAAGCTAAGTTTGTGTGGAAACTGATCTCTCCTAGTTAATATATATTTTGGATATCTAGGAGAGATTCACTGTGGTAATTGCAGAATGAGTCACTTCCCAAAATAGCATTTTACAACTCAGGAGAAGTGTCTGTTCATAAGCAAAATGATGCTACACTCGTTTGTATTAATAATAGGAGTCTCCCATTTCCAATCCAGATTTCAAATGCAGAATCTTTGACCTTTGCTTAAAAGGTCATTTTTTTCCCCTCAAAAAAAATTTTTTTTTTTTTTTTTTGAGACAGAGTCTGTCTTTGTTACCTGGGCTCAAGGGATCCTCTTGCCTCAGCCTCCCGAGTAGCTGGGACTACAGGCATGTGCCACCATGCCCAGCTAATTTTTTCTATATATTTTTAGTTGGCCAATTAATTCCTTTCTATTTTTAGTAGAGATGGGGTCTCATTCTTGCTCAGGCTGGTTTCAAACTCCTGACCTTGAGTGATCTACCCGCCTTGGCCCCCCCAGAGTGCTAGGATTACAAGCATGAGCCACCGTGCCCGGCCTGCTGTTCCTTTTTTCAAGGCAAAATTTGTGTAATATAAAATTAATTATTTTAAAGTGTACAATTCAGTGGCATTTAGTACATTCACAATATTGTATAACCATCACCTCTATCTAGTTCCAACACACTTTCATCACCCCCAAAGGAGACCCCTGTCCCCATTTAAGAAGTCACTCCTCATCCTACTTTCCTCCTACTTTCCATCCTACCTTCCATCCTACTTGGCAACCTCTGTGCTACTGTCTGTCTTGATGGATTTACCTAGTCTGGGTATTGCATATAAATGGAATCATGCAGTCTGTGGCATTCTGCATCTGGCTTCTTTCATGTAACATGATATGCTCAAGATCTTCCATTCATATTATGGCATATCCCAGTACTTCATAAATTTTTCAAGACTGAATAATATTGTATTTTATGGACAATACCACATTTTGTATATTCATTCATCTGTTAATGGGCATTTGGCTTGTTCCACTGTTTGGGATGGTGGCTTTTTATAATAACCACAACTTGGGCTCTGTGGTGTGTGTGCCTATAGTCCCAGCTGCTCGAGAGGCTGAGGTGGGAAGATCACTTAAGACTAAGGGTTGAAGGCCAGCCTGGGCAACATAGCAAGACCCCATCTCTCTAAAAAAGAAAAAAATAAGCACAACTAAACTAAGTGCGGATCTCTTATTTATAATGTCATTTACCAGGTGAGGCAATGTGTCTGCAGTTGCCCAGGGAAGAGGGACCCTAGAGTAGGTTTCCAAATTGATAGAGTGCAAATGGGCAGTTCATGGGTAATAGGAGGCTCCAAGATGTGTTTTATTTTCTCTTCTGTGCACTGTTGTCTTGCCCAATCTTTAAAAATGGAATCAGTTTCCCAAATTTAAAATTTAAGATATTACACACACACAAATCTAGATTTCCTTCTTGTTGCAAAAAAACTAAAGCTTTGTCCTACTATATCTGGCCTATACCCACGTGGCATCTCTCAGCTAGAGTTGCGTGTGGCTGGCCCCTTCTCTCCCTCGTGTTTGGGGAAAGCTCTCTCCAGTCCCCCATAGCCCCCACACCTTCTTAGTGAGGCCAAAGGTCAGGAAACATCTCAGCTGCTGTTCTTTCTGGTAGTGGAGTTAAGAGGAAAGTGAAAGATTTCTTGGGCTCAGCACTCTATCAAAAGTAGAAAAAAGAAATGAAAGCGACTGCCTCCCTCATTGCCTTTCTTGCCCCTGCAGGCACTTCACAGTCAATGTTCTCGATCAGCATCTCATATGCTCTTTATGTTCCTAAATACCAGAATTTTAAAAAAATACCTTTATTAAAATATTATCCACATAGTGTACAATTTACCCATTTGAAGTGTACAATTCAATGGATGCTAGTGTATTCACAGGTGTGTGCAATCCTTATCACAGTCAGCTTTGGAATATTTAAACAGTCATTTTACACAGCTAATTTAAAACATTTTCATCACCTTAAACAAAAACAAAAACCCTTTAGCTATCACCCCTTTCTCTATCCCTTGGACCTAAGCAATTTCTAATCAAATCCCAGGATTTTTGATGGCACACCAGAAGGGATTAAAAGAGGGTACAACACTAAACATGTCAGCCAAAATTCCAATGCCACTGCTGTGGAAGTGTGTGGTGTCTCTCATTGCCTGGGACACTACAGCGCTCCTCTGTCATTTCTCCTTGTTGCTCTTGCTTATACACTCATGATGCAGTCTCCTCCCTTGGTCCAGTAAACACAAGATCTTTCTTTGGAGCACAGTAATTTGTGGTTGTAAGCAGCTCATCACTGCATCCCAAGACTCACCAGACAGCTGTCTCTGACAGGCATCCAAGAGATTGAAGATAGTTGTAGCTAAAATAAATCTGTCTCCTTGATCGAAGCTCTAGCTACCGCCGTTACCTTGGGAGCCTCTAGGCTTTCATCCCAGCCAGTGACCTACCCTGTGAATTTCAGAAATCAAATCCTTTATGCTCTCTATGGTGTAGTATTTTGGGGGGAGTGTCTTAACTTCCTCCCCTATCCTAACACTTCTTCCTACCATTAGTTCTCCTTCGAGGAAAAGATTCAGTTTAAATTAGACATAGTAAAGACCTTCCAACTTATGTCTCTCTGGGTATTCAACTGTGACACTATGACTCCTGAAAGTGAAACTGCCCAGAAATAATTACCTTGCTTTAGAATCATTGAATTTTATTTTTATTTTTTTAATTTTTTATAAATGGTGCCTTAGCTACATTGAACATTAAAGTGCATTTGGAGTACAAATAAACCACACCCCCAAAGAATCATTGAATTTTAAATGAGGAAGCCTTGGGGAAACTGGAATGTTCTCCCACAAAAACCTGCCAGACTCACCCTATAGGCAGCCTTGAGTTTCCTGTTGGTTTGAGGTTGCTGTATTTAGCAAATGAAAATTATTGGTTGTTTATCTGAAATTCAGGTTTAACTGGGTATCCTGTATTTTATCTGGCAGCCCTCTTTGTCTATACCCCAGTACACCTTGTGGCTTTGTGTTTGCTGGTTCTCTGAGTTGCAGGTCCTCAGATAGCAGGTCCAGCAGAGCTTTTCGCATTCCCCAGTAGGGCAGGCACGGGGTTGGGGTCCCCTTTGCAAAAGACATAGCTGCACCCCATAAACTGTCCAGGCAAAAGAGAGATTGTCAAAAAAAAAAAAAAAAAAAGAGAGAGAGAGAGATTGTCTTGTTGCTGAGAAATAGAAAAAGCACAGACTGCAATGCTACACACGGTGCTGTCTGGCAGAGAGTGGCCTGAGGCCTAATTTAAGTCCTGGTTTAGTCACCCTTGACCCTGGGCCAACTCACTATAATTCCTTGGAACTGCAATTTTGTTCCCCTAGTGTGTGTGTGTGTGTGTGTGTGTGTGTGTG
>CAUYRT010012686.1:0-20506 GCA_963574885.1 Lepilemur ruficaudatus
TTACTTGGACAGCTAAAAATATATGTAAAAAATTAGCCGGGCATGGTGGCACATGCCTGTAGTCCCAGCTACATGGGAGGCTGAGGCAGAAGGATTGCTTGAGCCCAGGAGTTTGAGGTTGCTGTGAGCTAGGCTGATGCCTCGGCACTCTACAGCCTGGGCAACAAAGTGAGACTCTGTCTCAAAAAAAAAAAAAAAAATGCGTTCTTATTTAGTAGAGGGGAATGTGATTCAGTTTATACATTAATCTATGAACTTATTACTATTAAATTAATTAATAAAGTTTGTGTGATCAGCACTTTCTGAAATGACTCTCAATGGTTCCAGGATCCCTGTCTTTGTATTCATGCCCTTATTAATCCTTTCCCCTGGAGTGTAGACTGGATTTAGTGATTTGCTTTTAACAAATAGAATATGACAAAAATGGCAGGCTGTCACTTATGAGATTATGTTAGAAAAAGATCCTGGTACCCAGCTTGCTCATCTGCTCTTCCTCTCTCACTTGCTCACTCTGATGGAAGCTAGCTGCCATGTTGTAACTATCCTATGGAGAGGCCCACTTCATAAGGATCTGAGGCAGGTCTCCATCCAAAAGCCTGTGATAAATTCAGGCATTACTATGATTTGAATGTGTCCCCCAAATTTTATGATTAGAAATATAATCCCCACATTCACGTTAATGATATTTAGAAGTGGGGTTTTGAGGAGGCAATTAGGATTAGATAAGGTAAGGAGGATGGGACCCACATGATGTCACTGGTGGCTTTATAAGAAGAGGGAGAGAGACCTGAGCTGGCATGCTCCTGCCTTCTTGCAATGTGATGCCCTCCACCCTAGTACCATAAAAAGACCCTCACCAGATGCAGCCCCTTGCCTTTGAACTTCTCAGCCTCCAAAACTGTAAAAAATAAATGTATTTTCTTTACAAATTGCCCAGTCTCAGGTGTTCTGCTATAGCAACATAAAATGGACCACGGCACTCAGTCCAACAGCCCATGAGGATCTGAATCCTGTCAACAGCCACTTGAGTAAACTTGGAAGTGGATCATCCTCTATTTGAGACATCAGATAAGATCACAGCCCTGGCAACCCCTTAATTGCAGCCAGAGGTCCCAGTAAGCCAAGACCAGATTTCTGACAGAATGTATGAGATGATGGATGTTTTTTGTTTTAAACCACTGAGTTTTGAATAATTCATTACAATGTCATTGAGGACTAATACAAATGGAATAGTTGCTGAACATTCATTTATTTATTCAATGAACATACGTTCAATGTTTTTGCTCCAGTTACTGTAACGAGGAGAAGTATGTGACCATGACATGGGCCCCCTACCATGAAGAAATCAATCTGGTGAGGAAGATAAATAGGTAAATAGATAGTATACAATAGCTATAATGGAGATATAAGAAAAATTATATGGAACTGTAATAGGGAAAATAACTAAATTTATTAACAAAGGCTTCACTGAGTCACTACCATTTGAGATAGATCATAAAGTTTGAGCACATTAAGACCCTGGCAAGTGGCACTGATTCAATGGGAGCTGATACTTCCAGGAATTAAACCAAGGAGTCTGCACGTAATCAATTTGTGAATCATCCACATGCAGTTATTAGATAAAGCCATGAGAGAGAATAAGATCTTTTCAGAGAAAAAGAATAAGAAAATCAAAGACTCAAGAGTCATGTAGGTAAAATAAGGGAAGATGCTTGATTGATACGGTAAATATAACATCATGAAGTGTTTGCCAGAGATGACTTTGGGCAATAAATAAATAAATAAATAGAAAAAAGCTTGCTGAAGAATTGTAAAAATTGTTTAAATCACATATTGAAGCTATTTGGCAATGCAAATAAGAAGGAAAAATATTCCCCAATTCCTTTGGTAAGATGGTGAATCACAATTTCAACATAGTAAAAATGAGTATTTTTCAATATTAAGGACTTTAATATCTGAAATCTGCAAAATTGGCTACCAAGTTAATGCAATATACAAAAACTACGGTTTTTTAAAAAATAAATTTTATGAACAGAGAAATATATAATTTTCTAAGTTAATTTAAAACTACAAAATAAAAACTGGAGCAGTTGTAAGTTAATCACTTTCTAAAAAACTGACTTCTTTTTGGGACAATACCAAGAAAAAACTCAATAAATATTGGTTGAACTGGAAACCAAACATTAGCAAAATGTTTAGCACAGGCAAAATCTGTGCCACCTAATGACTTAAAAGCTTGGACTTTGAAGTAGGAAGAGGGTCCTGGCTCTTCTATATAATAAGTGGCTCTGGACAACTAATGTAAGTTTTCTTATTCGAAAAGTAGAGATTATCTTAACTCTACCTTCAAAAGCAAAAGCTTTTATGAGCTCATGTTAGTAAGGTATGTGAAAAAACCTGGAAACATTTAAACCATTATACAATTTTTGTAGCTATCGAAGAATGCTGGGAGTTAGCTACTCTCCCAGCAAAACAGGTCCCAAGGCAGGATCTTTGCAAAAGATTTGGAAATAATAGGAAGAAAGAAATAAAGAAATAAATTTCTTATTAAATAAAGAAAGAAATAATATAGATGGAGAAATGATTGAGACAAAATGTAGTTTAAATGATGGGGGAGTTAGGGGATCCCCAGCATTCCCATTAACTGTGAGACCACGAGTGAATTCCCACATCAGTATTTATTGTTACGGCAAATAGTTGTCTTTTGTTAAAGAATTACATGTAGTTCAATTTTTGAGGTTTCCAGGGGAACCTTACCTAATTCTGACTACAAGAATAGACGGTTACACAATTTTTCTAAGCATGTTAAGCCCAAATTTAGAAACAGTCCTAGTTGACCATACAAATTAAAGATAAAATGTATAAAATGAGAACACTGAGTCTGTGTACTACTCTAATCTGCTTCTTCTAAACACAGAGACATGTAATCTGGAGTGAAGCAGGAATAGCCTTGAAGTCTAGGACAGTTCCGGCTGCACATTATCTGCTGGGCAGACATTTTAATCAGCTTCTCCGCCAAGGACCCAAACCGAGCTTCTGCCTTGCAAAAAAGCTCAAGGCAATGGCCGGGAGCAAAGAAGAAAGATTGCTTTGCAAACGTCCTCTGACAATGCCCCCCTTGTTGGAAGCAGCTTCTAGTCTGTGAACTAAGATATCCACAGATTCCTTCAAGACAAAGACATGCAAAACTCCTGAAACTTCTCACATTTCTTAGCCTATTTCCCAACACAAGAAAAGCTATCACAACATGATCACTAAAACTATTTTTCAGATTATAGCAATTTAGAAATTTCCTTTTCTGTTTGACAAAAAAGTGTATTTTGATTTTTAGCCTTGATACATGGCAATAAAATACGAGTTACACATTTGGATTCACACATAAATATCAAAAAAAACTTTCTTGATTTTTTTTTATCTGAAATTTATTCCATTTGGAGGATCTGTTATATTTCCATAGGAAATTAATAACTTGATCAAAGCCATGAAATAAGGTTTGCTGCATTTACTTTGCCTTCTTTCACACAATGGCTTTTTCAAATCTGTATGTGCTACCTTTGCCTCACAATGTGAAAAGGAGACCATTTACTGAAGGTAAGTGACCATTTTCTGTGTGTATTTTTTCACTTGACATTTGAATTAATATAGCCCAATTCTCCTTCCAATTTAATTATAAGTTTATTGTAGTTGGGTGTAGGCCATTAATCTTCTGTAATAAATAGGAGTCAGAAAGTTGCACAGACAATTGGGCTATAGCATTCAATAAGGCATTCAGTAGTAAATCAACATGTCACTTTCCCCACCTATTCTGTAGGCTCCACTAAAGTGACAGAAATTTTCTTTCTCTAATAGAAGTTAGATAGCATATTCCTTTAAAAAAAATCCTTTCCCCTAAGAACACATAGAAAATGATATATTTAAATATGTTAAAAACATCAATTAGCATGATTTTCTCTAGCAGTACTTAATATGAGATGAAAGGAAAGAAAAGGTGAATTGTGGGAAAATCGATCAAGGAGGGAAAGACTGATCTGAAATAGGGCTCAGAATGGTTTCCAGTGGGTTCGTAAGTTATCTGTCTATCCACTCTGCCTCCTTACTTTAAGCTAATGCCTACTTCAAAAAAATTTAAAAAGTGGACTATTAGAAGATATTGGAAGAAATTCATTGGTGCTTACCTCTACACCAAATACCTGTATTTTTGTCCATTCATACTCCATTTCCTCTCATCTCATAGATACTGGTACTTCCTCCACCTTTCCAAGGAGATTCCTGTGTTCTCTATCTTATCTTTTTCAGCCTCCTTTATCTTGCTTTATTAATAATTGTTATAATTTCTGCATCTAAACTGCCTCTGACCTCTTACTTTATAAACACAATCAAGCTTCCCACCACCCTGAAGGTATCTTTCCTAACTTTTGTCATTCCCACAACCTACTTTCTTTTACTGCCAATACCCTTGAGTCATTTATATTTACTCTTCCCACTTCCTATTTTATTTTTCTACCCATTATAATGTGGCTTCCATCACTATCAGTTGTAATCAAATTGATCTCATTGAGATACCAATGTCCTTCAAACCAGACCCAAAGGGTTTTTCAATTGTATTTTATCTTTTGCCTATAGTATTTGACACCATTCCTCCTCCTAAAAACTCTTCACTCTTGGTTTCTCAACACAACTTTTTTCTTTTTTACTTCTACCTCTCTGATAACTCCATGTCTTTTTTTCTTCAATGATTTTGTGTTAGCTATCCATTACTGTGTAACAAATTACCCTAAAACTTAGTGGCAACATTAACTATCTCAAAGTTTCTGTTGGTCAAGAATTCAGGAGCATTGCTGTCTTTACTGCAAGGGGGTCTCAATCTGGGTCCAGAGCTCATTAAATGAAGATCCAATTATTGAGACAGTAAGAATTGCCAAAGAAGAAAGGAATTTTTTAATATAACAGATATCTCGTTGGGAGAAAAGGAGAAGTTGCCTCAAAACCCTCTCTCTGACTAATGGAGACCATGAGCTTTTCAAGGAGGGGCCATGTTCTTGGGGTAGGTCATGTTATGACTAACAAGGGGCTACAGTGTGCTGGGGGTAGGTTGTAGGAGATGGTGAATCTTGTCAGGAAGTCTGCCCAGGGGCCCTCAGAATCTCAGCTCCTATGTCTTGCAGAAAATCCACCATTTCTGGGAAACAACTCAAAAGGTCGAGTAATTAGTTAAGGGAGAGGATTATATAGGAGTCATTGAAATTTGTTCAATGAGGGGGCCAGTTACAGCATCTTGGGGGAGGAGAAATAAGATTTCTAGCTCATGGTCTCTCATATCTCAAGATATTGGCTGGGACTACAACTATCATAGCAGTGGCCCCAAACTTTTTGGCACCAAGGACCAGAGACAATTTTTCCATGGATGGGGGATTGGGGATGATTCAAGCACATTACATTTATTGTGCACTTTATTTCTATTACTATTATATTATAATATATAGTGAAATAATTATACAACTCACCACAATGCAAAATCAGTGGGAGCCCTGAGCTTGTTTTCCTGCAACTAGATGGTCCCATCTGGGGGTTATGGGGGACAGTGACACCTGAAATGTGTGCTTATGTCCAGTCTACTCCATAATCTTGTTTGGTTTCTGTCACTGCAGAAAACCCTGCTTAACAAAGGTAAGATGTTGGAAATGGAAGCAGGCTTTTCAGTGCTTTTGTGACAATCTCAGGATATTCCATCTTGACTTTAATCCAGAACATATGGAGATTTGAAGTTGTCTCAAACATTCTTTTAAGGTCACTGTCATTTGTAATCTCAAGCAGTAACTCCTCTTCAAGCATGGGTGGACAAAGTCGATTCACCTGGCTTATTCACAAATGGATGGAGGATCCATTCCTTCCCAATTCAGGGGTCTTTTGTGGTTGGGAAGTAGTGCGCAAACTCTTGTGAAAGTTGAGATAGGTGATCATGCACCAGCTGGGAGAAAGGCCCTGGCTCAGTCTCTTTCAAAATCTCTGCTAATGTTTGAAACATGTCAAAAATCCCAATGTTCATTCGTCACCCCATAATTCCAGTTTGGTTTTGAATGCAGCCACCTTATCTGCTGACTTGAACACAGTTGTTTTTCTCCCCTGAAATGACAGATTGAGTTTGTTGAGCAGGTTGAATATGTCATACAAGCAAGTTTTGCAACCCATTCTGTGTCCCTGAAATGTGCTGCCAGTGGTGACTGTTTTTCTAAAAGAAATCTCTGGAGCTGCTCTCATAACTCAAAAATTCTGGCCAGTGATCTATCTTCACACATCTTTCTGAAGTGAAGACGTGTGTGCTCTGCATCCATCTCCTCACAGAGCTGCGCAAACAGATGTGAGTTAAGGGCATGTACTTTAATGTGATTGATAATTTTAAGCACATTCTGCAAAATGTTGTTTAATTCAAGTGATATCTTTTGGCTAGCCAGCATTTCTCTATGGATGACACAGTGTGTAAACTCACATTCAGAAGCAACCTCCTTTACCTGAGTAGTGAAACCAAAAAGCTGTCCAGTCATGGCAGGCACTCTGTCCATGCATATACTGACACAAAATGACCAATTCCATTTTCCTGATATGTAATCATTCAAAGACTTGAATAGTTCTTCAGCTGTGGTATTGGTTGGCAACAAAAGTGCACATAGCATGAACAGCCTTCTGAAAAATATATCACACAAAAAAGCATTGTCGCCTTGATGTCAACATCGGTAGACTCGTCAACCTGGATTGCGTACCACGGTGACTCATGAATCCTCTGTAACAATTATGCCTCAATAGCTTCTGCTATTTCATCAATCTAGTTATGGTGCTAGCTGAAAGAGGAACACATGTTGCCTTTTGAACCACAGTCTCTCCTAAAAGTTCATGGCAAACATCCTTAGTAGCAGGCAGGATCAACTCTTCACCAATAGTAAAGGACTTCTTAGCTTTAGCAACATGATTAGCCACTAATAATGATGGCTCTCGGTGAAAACACATTTGATGAAGTGGTAGCCTTCAATAATTGCTTCTGTTCTTTGCATTCATATTCTTTTCTTTTGAAAAACTCCAAAGGCTTGTCTTTTAATGCAGGGTGCTTGGTCTCCATGTAGCAAAGAAGTTTTGAAGGTTTCGTGGTTTCATTGGATAGCCAGTCACTACATATAATACAAAGCAGGCTTGGAGAATGTGAATCACCTATTGCAATGAACCAGTAATTTAAGTAGGACTCTTGGTCTTTTCTTTTAAATTCAGTTTCATTTTGTTGGCAGTCTTAGAGTCTTCTGCTGTCTCATCATTGGGTCTGTCCCCCTTTTCAAAGAAGCTCTCCAGCGATGTTTATTTTTCACTCGTTTTTGCTAGGGTTAGCTTGTAGGCTTACCGAAACTGTGACTGAGACAATTGTGCAGTACAGGAAAGAGGTAAGGACAGAAGTAGTAAACAAAATAATGGGTAGGCCACGCACAGACTAAAATAAGTGTCAGATTCTGACTTAAAGCCTGTCATTAGAAACAATTGTACCATTGAAGTACATCAACTCACTTGCCACTGTAAAGCCTGCCACCAGATGCAGATCAGTTGTCACTTGCCACTCACTGATAGACTTTTGATACCTTGTGGTCTATGTGCAGTCAAACCTCTCTTCAAGGATAATCTGCATTTGCAGCTGCTTTCCAGTGCTAGCATCACTGCCTCAGCTCCAGATCATCAGGCATTAGATTCTCATAAATAGTGTGCAACCTATATCCCTCGCATATGCAGTTTACAGTAGGGCTTGCTGTCCTATGAGAATCTAATGCCACCACTGATCTGACAGGAGGTGGAGCTCAGGAGGTAATGCAAGTGATGGGGAGTGGTTGTAACCCAGATGAAGCTTTGCTCACTCACCTGCCACTCACCTCCTGCTGTGGGCCTAGTTCCTAATAGTCCATGGACCAGTACTGGTTCTTGGCTCGGAAGTTGGTGACTGCAGATCTATAGGCTTAAATGCAGCTGGAGGATCCATTTCCACAATGGTTCACTCACATGGCTATTGGCAAAAAGTCTGAGTTTCTTTCTAGCTTTTTACAGATGTCTCAGTTCCTTGCTGGCTATTAGCTAGAAATCTCAGTTCCTCACCACATGGGTCTCTTAATGGACTGTCTGAGTGTCTTCACAACATGGCAGATAGCTTCCACCAGATCAAGTGATGAGAGAGAGAGAAAGAAAGAGAGAGAGAAAAGAGAGGAAGCTGCAGTACCGTTCATGCTCTAGTCTTTGAAATTGTACAGTTACTTCTGCTTTAATTTTATTTATTGGAAATAAGCCACTAAGTCCAGCCCAACAATAAAGAAGAGGGAAGTTAATTTCCAAATATTAAGAGTATCAATTAATTTATAAGCATATCTTATACTACCACAGACTTCTATATTTTATTTCCCAAATTTTACTGTTACTTAAGGGTCTTACCTTGGCCCTCTTACCATCTCACTTTATTCACTCTCCCTGAGTAATCTCAACTACTCTCATGATTTCAATTGCCACTATAGTGTAGATGAATCTAAAATCATTATCTCTAGCCCTGATCTGTCTCCCAAAACCTATATTTGTATTTTCAACTGCGTATCCTACATCTTCACCTAGAAAGCCAATTCAGCCTGTCCAAAACTAAACTCCTATTTTTCTCTCTCCTTGCTGCCAATTGGGCTCTTTATTCTATATCTTCAACCCCATCAACCAAGTTAGAAAACATGAAATCATCCTCAATTCCTACTTTTCCTTCACACCTCTCATATGCTTTGATATAGATTTATCCCAATGTATATACCTTCTAAATAAACCTCAGTTTATTTTCTTCTTTCTATCATTACTAACTTTGTATAGGCTGTCATCATTCCTCTCCAAGTCTACTGCAGTAGCTTAATAATTGATTTCCCTATGTCTAGTTTCTCCCCATCCTAATTTACCTTTTGTCAGATTTATCTTGGCTAAAATACAGATCTGAAGTCATATATCTCTATAAAAACCTCAAATGGCTCACTAATAACTTCAGTTTAAAGCCCAAACTATTTAAAATGATATATAAGGCCCTTTAAAATCTGATCCTAATATTATTTTAGCTTCATTTCTTGTCACTGTCTCTACACACCTTCACCAAATCATTGTCATTCCCTGAAAATGTCATGTACTTTCACACATTCACATATTTGCAAATGCTATTTCCTCTTTCTGGAATATCCACCACTCTCTGCTCTGCTAGGCAAAATCCTATTTCCAGAATTCAAACAGCACTTCTTCTAAGCTCTCTGACTTCCCTAGTGAGAAGTCATTTTACCTACTATGGTTCCATATCATCTTGCACATACTGATGGCATATCTTTGTCACCTATACACTGTGAATGTTTTTAAGACTGTTTCAATTTCAAGTGTTTTGTCTTTGCATTCCCACAAGAACATGAACAAAATCTGTCAGACTATGTTTTCCACTTTCAATCCAGAAAATATGATTGTTAGTGACACTACTGGTCCCCTCCAGGAATCCCAGAATAACCTGTTGCAGGAAGAAACCTGTCTGCCCCTTGCAGAATTGTGTTAATATTTTCTGATTTTGTGTTGCCAGCTGCATCACTGAAGAAGGCAAAGTGCCATTTCAAGTCCAGAGCACAAGTAAATATATTACCAACGTTTGTACGTTTCCACCTTGCCCACTCCTTATTCCCCACTACTACAAAATCCACCTTCTACAATAGGTAATTGAGGCATCATCAGGGAAACTGGAAGAAAAGAAGCCTATGAATGTCTCTATACACTAGGTAGACATCCCAGAAGTGTCATCTATTAATTTTGTTCTTTTGTGGAATCTTGGTATTTGGTGACAAATAGTACATCCCCATTACTACTGGAAAAATCCTTAAATGAATCAGGGTGCTCATAACATCTTGGTACAGAGGATTTTATTAAATTCATATTCAAAAGATAGGATAAATACCAAAACTAAATATACTCTTACAGTGCAAATGGGGAAATAACGTTTAGCTCTCACCCTAGTTCTTAGTCATCATTTTTAAAACATTTATTGAGCTCTTTCTAGGAAACAGGCTGCATTAGGCACTATTTACGCAGCCATAAACAAGAGAGCCAAGGTCCCTGCTCCCATGAAGCTTACATTCTGAGACAAAAGACATCCAAGTAAGAAATAAAGACATAAAAACACAAAGTAATTACAGATTATGATAAATCTCTAATTAAAGAAATGAAAAAGATGATGAAATGGTGATTAGCCAGGGGTTGGAGGGAGAGTTTCTTTAGATACAGTGGGCAGGGATAACCATTTAGAGGAATTGGCATTTGAGCTGAAACCTGTGGCATGAAAGTGAGCCAGCCACGTGAGATCTGGAGGAAGAACATACCCAAAAAAGGCAACAAGGGCAACTATACCTTAAATACAATACCCTAATTACAAAAAAGTCCTCTCAAGAATGCACATTATCAGATAGCAGAATCCATATATACAAGAAGAGAAATATAGGTCAATCAGATTGAAAAAACAATGGTGATACAGCACCTCTTATATTGTCCTAGATAGTGCTGGAACCCATTCTACTTAGTGAAGTATCACAAGAATGGAAAAACAAGCTCCACATGTACTCACCATCGAATTGGTTTTAACTGATCAACACTTAAGTGCATATATAGTAATAACATTCATCAGGTGTCGGGCAGATAGGAGGGTAGAGGAGGAGATGGGATACACATGCCTAATGGGTGTGGTGCACACCATCTTGGGGTGGAGACGCTTGAAGATCTGACTTGGGCGGGGCAAGGGCAATATATGTAATCTAAACATTTTTATCCCCATAATATGCTGAAATATAAAAGAAAATAAAAGGCTAAGAGTTTTCTTTTTGTTACAGATGTTAGTGAAAGGGAAGACGAATTAGTGGATAAACTAAATTGTTTATATCATGAATGGATTTTCTCCATTGATCATTTATAGAGTATGTTTCTTATTAACACAAATAATAAAGAAATTTCTGGGTTCAAAAAAATACACTGGAAGTTAAAATCTCAGGGCATGAATGGCTAAAAAATTACAATTTTGAAAATACCACATTAAAAATGTCATTTTTAATCTATTAAATAATTTATATAGTCTTGGGAGTATTGTGAAACTATCCCATGTTATTAAAACAATAATGAGTAAATAGTTTCTCAAGTCAGAAATCTCATTCCCTGAATATACTAGAAGTCTTTTAAATCCTCTGTCCTGTGCAATCATGTTTTGGATATTGTGGTTTTGACAAGGTTTTAGGCAAACTGAGGATTCACAGAATTGAGTAAATTGCTAATTTGCTGACACTCATAATTGCTGTGGGTACCAGTCACTCAATATAAACCTAGCTGTCTGTCCATTATCCACAAAATTCAGCTTTGAGCCATTTCCTTTTTGTGTTTATGCATAGGGAAGTGTTTTAATTTTTTTTCATGAAAAGTAGCCTGAAATGAATGCCTAAGGCTAATGCAACTTGTCCTCATTTGCTGCATAGTTTATTTCGTTACCATCTTTGCCTTCTACTTATAAAGGGAAGAAAAATGTTCATCATCACTTTGTTGATTTTTATAGATACTGAAAATATAGATAACTTCATGGTTAATATTACTACAGTGATGATATAATGTTATGTGGTGTAGAAATTATTTGGTAGCAGAATTTATTTTAAAAGCTTTATAAATTAGCTTAATCTTTTAAATAAAATCATTAATGGGTAGAGTTACTTAAATCAGTCAGTTATAATTTAATACCTTCAAAGAAGGAAATTATATGTTGTAAAAGCTATTCACATTTGGATTTAGGGACCATAAATGTCATGGAAGATATTTATCATGGCGTGTAAGGGGGACTTTAATACTCTCTCTTTAATTGCCTTCTGTATAGAAGTATCAGCATATTTGAATAAAGTAGAAACTTTCAAGAACTTATTTTTTCCCCTTGAGGGCTGTTGTAAATATTGTAGTGCTTGCTATGGAAAGCAGAGCATTGTATAATCATGGTATTGTGGGAGTAATTTTGGGGTTTCTAAGTTTTTAAAAAACATATCTATTACCTCACATAGTTACCATATTTATTTATTTTGGTGAGAACACTTAAGATTTCTTCTCTTAGCAAATTTCAAATATATAATATAGTATTATTGTACATTAGATTGCCAGAACTTATTCATCTTGCATAACTGAAACTGCATCTCCCCATTTCACCCTTTCCAGAGTCTCTGGAAACCACCATTCTACTCTCTGCTTCTATGAGTTTGACTATTTTAGATTCCACATGTAAGTAAGATCATACAGTATTTGTCTTTCTGTATCTGGCTCATTTCACTTAGCATAATGTCCTCCAGGTTCATCCATGTTATTGCAAATGGCAGGATTTATCTTCCTTCCCTCCATCCCTCCCTCCCTTCCTTCCTTCCTTTTCTTTCTTTCTTTACTGAATAGTATTCCATTGTAATTTCCATTGTAATTTCACATTTTCCATATCCACTCATTCATCAACAGACACTTAGGTTGTTTCACTATTGTGAATAATGCTACTGTAAATGTGGGAGTATAGATATCTCTTTGAGATCCAGATTTTAATTCTTTTAGCTACATACTCACTAGTGGGATTGCTGGATCAATTGGTAATTCTGTTTTTAATTTTTTGAGGAACCTCCATATTGATTTCTGTTGTATCAATTTACATTCCCACCAACAGTGTAAAAGGTTTCTCTTTTCTCCACATCCTCACCAACACTAGCGCTCTCTCTCTCTCTCTCTCTCTCTCTCTCTCTCTCTCTCTCTCTCTCTGTCTCTCTCTCTCTCTTTTTTGATAATAGCCGTCCTAATGGGTGTGAGATAATATTCTACTATGGCATTTCCCTGTATACTTGTTAACCATTCATATGTCTTCTTTGGAGTTGCTTTCTACTTAACACCTTAACACCTTATCAAGTTTATTGTTTGCAAATATTTTCTCCTATTCCATAAGTTTTTTTCATTTATTAATTGCTTCTTTTGCCATGCAGAAGCATAAGGATTTTAGTTTGATATAATCTACTTGTCTATTTTTGTTTTTGTTGCCTGACTTTTGGTGTCATAGCCAAAAAAATCATTGTCCAGTCCAATGTCTAGAAGCTTTTTCCCTATTTTTTCCTAAGAGTTTCATTGTTTCAGGTATTTTTAGGTCTTTGATCCATTTTTTTCAATTTTATTTTTAATTAACAGTAATTTATATATTTATGGGATACAGTGTAACATTTTGATATATGTTTACATTATGAAATCCATTTTGAAGTGACTTTTGTATATGTTGTGAGAAAGGGTCCAATTTCATTTTTTTGCATGTAGACATCCAATTTTCCAAACACCGTTTATTAAAGACATAATCTTTTCCCTATTCTGTATTCTTGGCACCATTTCCAAAGATCAGTTGACTGTATATGCATGGTTTTATTTCTGGGTTATTTGTTCCATTGGTCTCTGCAACTGTTTTTATGTTAGAACCATATTGCTTTAGTTACTGTAACTTTGTAATATGTTTTGAAGTCAGTGAGTGTGATACTACTAGCTTTGGTCTTCATGTTCAAAATTGCTTTTGTTATTTCTGGTCTTTTGTGGTTATAAATGAATAGGATTTTTCAAAAATTTCTGTAAAAATGCCATTGAGATTTTGATAGCAATTGCTTTGAATCCATGCATCACTTTAGTGATGGACATTTTAACTATATTATTTATTCCAATTCATAAACATGAGATGTCTTTCCATTTATCTGTAACTTTTAACATTTCTTTCATCAATATTTTATAGTTTTCAGTATATTTCTAACCTAGTTCTTCAAGTTTATTCCTAAGTATCTTATTCTTTTTGATGCTATTGTAAATGGCTTTGTTAATTTCCTTTTTGGGTAGTCACTGTTAATGTATAGAAATGCAACTGTTTTTTGTATGTTGATTTTGTATCCTGCTACTTTACTAAATTCACTTGTTCTATTTTTTTTTTTTGGTAGCATCTTCAGGGTTTCTACATATGATGTCATATCATCTGCAACCAAATAACGTTTTACTTCTTCCTTTTTAATTTTTTAATTTGGATGTCTTTTTCTTTTCTTTTATTTTCTTGACTAATTGCTCTGGCTAGGACTTTCAGTACTATGCTGAGTAGGAGAGGTGAGAGTGGGCATCCTTGCCTTGTTCTGGAAATCTCTTTCAACTTTTTAGCATTGAGTATGATATTAATATAAGCTTTTTATTAATGGTTTTATTGTGTTTACTGGCAGGGCCTCCTCTGGAACTGTGGTTGAGTGGGAATAAAGCTGGGTCACGGAACTGCTTCTGTGTCTGTTGGCAGGTTGGTGGTTGCTGAGCCTGCCTTCTCAAAGTGACTTTCCTTGGTCTTGGGTTCCACCTGGTTGTCACACCCTCCTACTTGGATCCTGAAGCTCCCACGGTAGCACTTTTGTCCGTGGGTGGTTGCCAATTTATTATTTCTATGGAGGGATGAGGGATGGGGACATCCTATTTCTGCCATATTGTTGACATGAAAATTCTACATTCTTGAAATTTTAAGGCATAGTACCTTAAGCCATTTCTGACGGGCATTTCCACCACTTGACATTTGCTGTAATTGCTGAACTCTTCATACTGGCTCTTTATGGAGATAGGTTTGTTATCTGACTTGTGTTTGTTGAGTTATTATCAGTGCCCCACACATTCCTAGAGAAACGTCTCACTTTGTGAACCATCTCATTTTCCATCCTGGAAGACAACTGTAAAACCATCATAAACAGCTTGTGAGTCAGTCAGTGTAGCTGGGGTAAGTGAACTCTTACCTTGGAGTGTTCTTTTTTGTATTAGTTGGAATCAGAGGTTCTGTGCCCACTGCTTGATTCATTTTGTGCTGAATATCAGCAACACAGAGCTGGAGAGGAGTGGCAGAGGAAATTTGGTTTGATCATTTATTCTCTATCTATCTCTTGAATAGAACTGACTGCCTTCTTTCCAAGTCACACTGATTCTTTTGTGTTGTTAGAATTTCACACATCAAATGTAATGTAAGTGTGTACAAATTAAGATAGCAGATCTTAGTTATGAACATGTGTTGTATAGGTTAAAGAAATATTACATGACATAAGAAAGTGACAAGAGCAGAAACTTATTTTATTGGGGTACAGGATTGTGTTTTTTACTTTGTTAATGTGCAAACAAATGTGTACCTGGAAATGAGTAGAGGTTTCTTATTAAGAAAAGAGAGAGAAAAGAGGGAAAAAATTATAAAATTTTAGTCCCTTTCTGTTTATCCTCAAATAGAATGAGTAGAAGAGATCCTTCCCTTATACATAAAGAATATTTACAACTTGTTTATGAAAATAACACTTTGTTAAATCTTTCTTTCCTGGTTTAGTTTTTTTCCTTGTGGCTGTTTTCATCATTGGATTTAGTTTGTTTGAGCATTGATAAGTAGTGGATAAAAGCAGAAAACATCTATCCTGGGAAAAGGGATAGTTTATGGCAGAACTACACATTTTGAATTTTAAAGAGAATTACAAGTGGGAATGGATGTATTTTGTTTTAATCCAAAGTGTCTCAACTGTACTGTACAAATTTTTTAAATAGATATTTCTATTTCTAACTCCTTCCTTTATTATAAATCTTGCTATATAGGAGTTTAATATAATACTTTTTTTAATGTAGAAGAGGGTTTGGGAATTCTAAAGTTTAGGGAGTTACTAATGGCAAAGTAATAGATACACTAGATAATTTTGCTTATGTCAGTTGGGCTATCAGCTTAATTAAGAATTGTGCCTTTCACTCAAATTTCAGTTGAATCCTATTTGCCTGACCCTTGTCACTGATGCTTCTTTTCTCTAAATTCTTTTCTTGTTTTACACAATCTCCCTGATAGCTCATTCACTTACATAATTTCAGTTACCGACAATGAACCAGTGAGACCAATGGCTAGATTTTATTTAGCTTGTTCATATGGGAGCATTTAATATTGTCTGGTAGAGGCTAACAGGTAATACCTTATTTTGAATGAAACTTTGGCACATCATGATTTAAAAGAAGCAACAGTTTATTTAGATTATGATAAAAGTATCTAGCAATAACTCTTCCTTTCTTTTATATTAATGGAAGATAATAAAGGGAGAAAGTGAGTCTCCAGATTTTTAAAGAAGCTTGGCTGAACATTCTTAGCCCCCTCTTTTTTATTTCAGAAAATTTATGGAGTACAAATGCTTTTTGTTACGTGGATAGATTGTATCATGCTGAAGTCAGATCTTCCAGAGTGCCCATCACCAGAATAGTGTAGGTTGTACTCAATAGATAGATTTTTTTTTATCATTCACCCCCTCCCAACTTCCCTCCTTCTAAGTTTACAATGTTCATTACAGATCTTTATGATCATACATTGTTTACCTCCCACTTATAAGTGAGAACATATAGTATATGTTTTTCCATTCCTGAGATACTTCACTTAGGATAATGGTCTCCAGTTCCATCCAAGTTGCTGCAAAAGACATTATTTTGTTCCTTTTATGGCTGAGTAGTACTCCATGGTGTGTGTGTGTAGTGACACACACACACCACATTTTCTTTATCTACTCATCAGTTGATGGGCACTTAGGTTGATTCCATATCTTTGCAATTGTGAATTGTGGTGTGATAATAAACATTTGGGTGTAGGTGTCTTCTTTTTATAAAATGACTTCTTTTCCTTTGGGTAGATACCCACTAGTGAAATTGCCATATAGAATCACAGGTCTACTTTTAGTTATTTTAGACATCTCCATACTGCTTTCCATAGCAGTTGTACAAGTTTACATTCCCATTAACAGTGTAAAAATGTTCCCTTTTCACCACAACCACACCAATATCTATTGTTTTTTGACTTCTTAATAATGGCAATTCTGGCAAACATAAGGTGGTATCTTATTATGGTTTTCATTTGCATTTTCCTGATAATTAGTGATGTTGAGCATTTTTGCATATGTTTTTTGGCCACTTGTCTATTTTTGAGAAGAGTCTATTTATGTCTTTTGCCTACTTTTTCATGGGATTTGTTTCTTCTTGCTGGGTTCTTTGTAGATTCTGGATATTATCCCTTTACTGTATGTATAGTTTGTGAATATTTCCTCCCCTTCTGTAGGTTGTCTGCTTACTGTCTTGATATTTCCTTTGCTGTATAGAAACTTTTTAGTTGTATTAAGTCCCATTTATTTATTTTTGTTGTCACTGTATTTGCTTTTGGGATCTTATTCATAAATTATTCTTTGTCTAGGCTAATGTCTAGAAGAGTTTTTTCTATGTTTACTTCTAAAATTTTTATGGTTTCAGGTCTTACATTTGAGTCTTTAATCCATCTTGAATTAATTTTTGTATATAGTAAGAGGTAGGGATCCAGTTTCATTCTTAAACATGTGATTATCCAGTTTCCCTAGCACCATTTGTTGAATAGGGCATCCTTTCCTCAGTGTGTGTTTTTGTCTGCTTTGTGAAAAATCAGTTGGTCATAGCTATATGGTTTTATGTCTGGATTCTCTATTCTGTTCCATTCATCTTTGTGTCCACCTTTAATTAGTACCATGCTGTTTCAGTTACTATAGCTTTGTAGTATAATTTGAAGTCAGATAATGTGTTGCCTCCAGATTTGTCCTTTTTGCTTAGGATTGCTTTGACTTTTCAGGGTTTTTTTTTTGCAATCACCACTTAAGTTCAGGAATGACCATTGCCAACTCCCAGAAGTGCGCCTCATTCCCCCAGGAACACATCTAGTCTTCTGATTCTAGGAACTATCAAATACTATGAAGTAGAAGATAGAATTCTTTACTTTAGATCAAAAATCATGTCTTTTTCTTTAGTATCTTAGACTTTGAGGAATACAAATTTGATGCACATATGTTTTATGTGTTCTTTTCTTTGTTCTTTTGCGTTTTTTTCACATTTTTAAATTTCAAAATATTAAGGGTGTACAAATGTTTTAGGTCACATGGATCACTTTTGTAATGATTGAGTCTCTGCTATAGGTGTGCTGGTAACCCAAATAGTGTTCATAGTACCCATTAGGTAGGTTTTTTCCCCTCCCCTTCTCTCCCCTCTACCTTGGTTGATTTCCACTGAGTTTTACTTCCCTCTGTGGACATATGTGTTCATCAGTTAGTTACAATTTAATAGCGGATACATGTGGTGTTTGTTTTTCCATTCTTGAGATACTTCCTGTAGGAGAATGGTCTCCAGTTCCATCCAGATTGTTGCAAAATGTATTAGTTCCTTTTCTCATTCTTTTTATTTTCCCCTAGGAAGTTACTCATTCTAAATAAATGGATTCAGTAAAAGCATTTTTGCTCATATCACATGGGTCCATTAGATCAGCACAAAATGATGCAATTCATATATATATTTGTCAGGGACTTGGCCAGTTAGTAATAAGTGGTTGGTAGTGGTAGAAATCTATAATTAATGGTTACTTAATAGACTCTCATCCACAAGGAAATGACTTTATCTTATTTCCTGCTATGCACAAAACATTCATAAACTTCCATTAGTTAGTCAAAGGTTGACTGTGGCTTTATTTTAATGGTGATTTTGAGTTATTTCTTGCTTCCTACTCATCTCTACCTCTCTTTATCTTGTTTGTTTTATGTGCCAAATCCCTCAAACTCTTTATGTCATACTGTAGACATTCAATAAATATATATAAATAAATGACTGATTCTAGAAGCTTCAGATTTTGGAATCTCCAATTAAAGATGGCAAAGGGACCTCTACAATGGGCTAGTTAATATTATACTTAGTTAAGATTGAGTCCCCTAACCCCTGAACTTTAAATATTTCTTTTCTAGAGGGGCAAAAACAAACAAACTCTATGTTTTGGGGAGTAGTTTCTTTTTGGTTTTGTATACATCCTTTGTCATATCATTTTTACCATGATTGGTGGATGTTTTTTATTGTTTATCGATTGCTCAAGACTCTGTAAACCTCTTAAATTTAAAGACACTAAATAAATGCAATTGAAGTAGGACAGAGCAAATGCTTTCTGAAACAGAGTCTCTGAAAGCATAAAATGATATGTACTTTCTGGAGCAATGTCTTGGATAGATGGATATTTTGATTATCATAAACCAATTTAATTGCTGAATTCTTTCCTGCCCTGAGTATTTCTTATAATATTGGTCCCTTCCATAGTATAGTTTTGCTGTATTCTTATACATAAAGATCTTCTATCCTCTGGATTAAGGATGGAGAGAGACCAGAAGGATGAAAGGGAGAGAGAGCAGTTGACTGATTGTACTACTGGGCTGTGGGAGGATGGAGCAGGATGAATGTGTAGAAGGGCCCAGAACTTGGTTCTACCACATGTAAAATGAACCAACATTCAAGAGATAGTCTGAAACAAACAAAAAATCCACCTCCTACCCATTTTTCTATTCATGCCATGTATTAGCTAAGTAATCTGATTAAACTGAATTTCTACTGAAGGATTAAAATGTGTATAATAGGGAATGAGAAAGACAGGGTGGTTTGCTCTGTATCAATGCAGTCTCGTGAGTGCTAAATGCCAGGCATGATGGTGGACAAGATAGACTGTGTCCTGCCTTTTTAGAGGCTACAATCCAGAAGACTGAAGGGAATCTTTCACTTTTTTAAATTTCAGCATATTATGGGGGTACAAATGTTTAGGTTACGTGTGTTGTCTTCCCCCTCTTCCCCCCTGGAGTCAGAGCTTCAAGCGTGTCCATCCCCCAGATGGTGCGCGTCGCACTCATTATGTATGCATATACCCGTCCCCTCCTCCCCTCTCCCATCTGCCCGACACCCGATAAATGTTATTCCTATATGTCCACTTAGGTGTTGATCAGTTAATACCAATTTGCTGGTGAGTACATGTGGTGCTTATTTTTCCATTCTTGGGATGCTTCACTTACTAGAATGGGTTTCAGCTCTATCCAGGAAAATACAAGAGGTGCTATATCACTGTGTTTCTTATAGCTGAACAGTACTTCATGGTATACATATACCACATTTTATTAATCCACTCATGTATTGATGGGCACTTGGGTTGTTTCCACATCTTTGCAATTGTGAATTGTGCTGCTATAAACATTCGAGTGCAGGTGTCTTTTTCATAGAGTGTGTTTGGTTCTTTTGGGTAGATGCCCAGTAGTGGGATTGCTGGATCAAATGGTAGATCTACTTGTATCGCTTTAAGGTGTCTCCATATTGCTTTCCACAGAGGTTAAAGTAGTTTGCAGTCCCACTAGCAATGTAGGAGTGTTCCTATCTCTCCACATCCAAGCCAACATTTATTGTTTTGGGACTTTTTAATAAAGGCCATTCTCACTGGAGATAAATGATATCTCATTGCAGTTTTGATTTGCATTTCCCTGATGATTAGAGATGTTGAGCATTTTTCATATATTTGTTGACCATTAAGTCTCATTGCAAAGGGGCATGGCTATAGGAAGGGGAATAATTGTGGTCATTTTTTATA
>CAUYRT010012687.1:0-136211 GCA_963574885.1 Lepilemur ruficaudatus
TTTCATATAGTTATTTATGGAAAGTACAAACTCTGCTATTTTCATTCATCCTGATTTTATTAGCATGTTGCAATATGAAATAGGAATTGGAAATTAAGTTTTTCGATTATGTAGTTAATTTAGTTTACCTGATATAAAACATTTAATGGTAATTATATTATTTTTGGAATTAAAATATCCATTTTTTGTAATTGAATTTTTTCCTGAACTTTGAAATGAGACCCTTTTGTCTGTTGAAAACAAAATTTTCTAGAAACAGCTAATTATGTGAACAAGCCAATCAGAGGCTGGGGAATATAAATGATATTTAAAAGTAAACCATTTCTTCATTATCTACTTTTGTCACTGAACAAACTCATTTCTTTTAAGTCCATTCTGTTTTACTCTTTGTTTTCTCCTGGTGTATGTTTTCCTTTAGAGTAAAACTAAAATGTCAAGAAAATCATTATTCTTGAAGTCTTATGTATTTATTACTTGGAATTTAATCAAGATTTATAAATTTCATATTTATAATGTATTATTATGAATAATACATTTAAAGAATCATGGAAATAGATTATCTGCTAAAATTGCTTGTTCATGGATCAAGAAATTCAACTTGTGTTTAATGTATAAACACTTTCTTCCAAGCCGCCAAGTATTTTAAGGGTTTCAGCTACTTACTTGGAAAATCCTTGTCATTTGTTTGATGGCTTCAAAACAAAACTGATCTTTGAGTGAATTTTTGTGTGTATTTCTTAGACTTTCAGTATAAAGTCATTTTTTTCTATTACTAAATCATTGCCAGAAAGAAGAAACAACCTTGTAAAGAGATCAGAAAATTAAACATACATTGGATTTTATGATGGACAGTGTTCAACTATTTCTTAACTTTCAAAAGTGGTTTTCCCAGAACCAATTTTGTAATGTAAGATAAATTATGAGATAAAATTAGTTGAGGTCTATTTACTTTCATTTTTGTTAGGTCACGCATTTGTATATTTTTATACAAAAATTATCCTTTAAAGCACCTCAAATTTGGACTTTTTATTTTAGATGTCAACATTTTAATAAATATGTGCACATTCCTGAATTTTAATCATCTGAATAAATGAAATGAAACACATTTTTAGGCTAATTGAAAGGAATCAACTGGTTGGGACAAGGCTGAGGTAAGAGAAGCACCTAGGGTGCAAAATTTAAGGAGGCATTTCATTCTCAGATTCAGATTCATGGGAATCAAAGTATTACTACTAAAGTTTTTAAGTTACTCTCTCGCACAAGATTTTCTTATTCATTTTTTTTAAATTTCGAAGTATTACAGGGGTACAAATATTTTTGGTTACATGGATAACTTTTGTAATGTTTGAGTCATGGTTATAAGTGTGCCCATCACCCAGATACTGTGCATTGTACCCATTAAGTAGGTTATTGCCCATCCCCTCCTCCCCCCCCACCTCCCTGCTTGATTTCTGTTGAGTTTTATTTCTCTCTATGCACGTGTGCACTCATCGGTTAGTTCCAATTTGATAGAGAGTACCTGTCATGTTTGTGTCTCCATTGGATAACTGGATAATGGTCTCTAGTTTCATCCAAATTGTTGCAAAACGTATTAAGTCATTCTTCTTCATGGCTGAAGAATACCATGTATATTCTATGGTATACATATAACACATTTTGTGAATCCACTCATGAATTGATGGACACTTGGGTCAATTCCACATCTTTGTAATTGTGAATTGTGCTGCAATAAACATTCAAGTGCAGGTGTTTTTTTTATAAAACGACTTCTTTTCCTTTGGGTAAATACCCAGTAGTGGGATTCCCCGATCAAATGGTAGGTATATTTTTAGTTCTTTGCAGTATCTCCATACTGTTTTCCACAGAGGTTGTACTATTAATAATTTCCAGTCCCACCGACAATGTAGAAGTGTTCCTTTCTGCATACACACCAGCATCTATTATTTTTGGACTTTTTAATAAAAGCCATTCTAACAGGGGTAAGGTGATATCTCACTGTGGTTTTAATTTGCATTTCCCTGATGATTAGTGCTGTTGAGTATTTTTTCACATATTTATTGGCCATTTGTCTATCTTCTTTTGAAAAGCTTCTGTTCGTGTCTTTTGCCCACTCTTTGATGGGGTCATTTGATTTTTTTCTTGTGATTTGCTTGAGTTCTTTGTAGATTATGGTTATTATCCCTTTATTAGATGTATAGCTTGTGAATATTTTCTCCCATTCTGTAGTATTTCTGTTCGCTCTGTTGATTATTTGCTTGGCTGTGCAAAAATTTTTTAATTTAATCAAGTCCTATTCATTTATTTTTGTTGCTGTGATTGCCATTGTTGTCGTCTTCATAAATTCTTTGCCTAGGCCAATAATTAGACAAGTTTTTCTAACATTTTCTTCTAGTATTCTTATGGTTTCATGCTTTAAATTTAAGTCTTTTATCCATCTTGGATTAATTTTTGTAAGTGGTGAGAGCTATGGAGCCTGTTTCATTCTTCTGCATGTGGCTATCCAATTTTCCCAGCACCATTTATTGAATAGGGATGCTTTTTCCCAATGTATGTTGTCTGCTTTGTCAAAGATCAGAAGGAACATATCTCAAATTATAAAGGCCATATATGACAGATTCACAGCTGACATTATACTGAATGGGGGAAAGCTGAAAACACTAAGACCTGGAACAAAACAAGGATGCCCATTGTCACCACTTCTATTCAACATAGTGCTGAAAGTACTAGCCAGAGCAATCAGACAAGAGAAAGAAATTAAGAGTATCTAAATTGGGAAAGAGGAAGTCAAACTATTGATTTTTGCTGATGATCTTCTATCTAGAAAATGCAAAGATTCCACTAACAGACTCCTGGAATTGATAAATTCAGCAGTGTCTCAGGGTACAAAATCAATGCACATAGATCAGTAGCATTCCTATACAACAATAATAGTCAAGCCATGAGTAAATCAGAGATTGAATACCATTTAATAACTACAAAGAAAATAAAATACGTAGGAATATATTTAACCAAAGAGGTGAAAGATCTTTATAAAGAGAACTACAAAACAGTGAAGAAAGAAATCACAGATGATACAAACAACTGGAAAAGCATATGTTGCTCACGGATGGGTAGAATGAAGGTTTGTAATAGGCAGTATTACAGAAGTGGGATGAATTGTATATATGTGATTGTGTAAGATTCTGTAAACATATTAATAGAACATGGAATGATTCACACCAGAATTCTAAAATGGGTTATCTTAGAGGTACAGTTTGGAGAAAGAGGGGGGACAACAGTAGAACTTTATACACCTCTGAATTTTTTGCCTTGTTACAATGAGTGTGTATTACTTTAGTAATCTGAAAAAAAAAACCTAATGAACTTCATAAGGTTTTTTTTTTCTTTTTTCATATCTAAAAAGTGACCAGAGAAGTTGTTGAAGTGTATAAACATTTAAATTTTCTGTTAGTCACTTAATTGTTACTCTGGCTCTTTCTTCACTTGATAAGAATCTCTAAAAGGTGTTTTGAATTATAACATCTTTTTATGTGATGGAACACTCCATGACTCTGAAGATGAATGATATCTCAGGCAGACAAAGGGTTATGGCTTCAAGTAGAGTGGGAAACAAACAGCCAAGAGCCAATAAATTCCTAAGCAACCAGAAGCCTGTTTCCACACATGTCTTAGTCACGAGCACTGAGGGAGGAGCCTCCCTTCTCTCCTGAAAAATCAGTGGTATCAGCAGATTGTTTCAAAGTGGAGTGTTATTCTGATATCTATGAGACATCGACAGCTAAAAGGGGAAATGTTTCTGAAAGTACTATCTGGCCTGAATTGTGTACTTTCTAACCTAGAGCACATCATAGTTCTGGAAGGCAGGTGATTGGGCAGAAAGAATCTTGTACTTCTTTGTATTAATTTTTCCCATGATCATAGAATGAGCAATTATTAGCATCAATTGCATTGCAACCTGTATTTAAGTGTTAAATAGGCATATTTAACATATCATTATATTTGATCAAAAGGCTTTTAAATGTTTGTAAAAATAATCCTTTCATAAATCTGCAAAAATTTTGTAAGCCATTTTAGTATTAATGTGTACTTAAGATTACTAAATGTATCTTATAGGTCAAACATGAATCTCTAATTGTACAGACTATTTTGCATATAATAATAAATGTGTGTGTGTTTTAGTCAAGGTCCAAGTGTTACAAATTACTGTTTGAAGCTTTCAGCTAAAAGACTGTGTTCCCATTCCAGACGTGAGATTAAAAAGAGGCAATGTGATTCAATAAATAAAACTTAGAAAGTTTTAGATAGATGTTTCTCTGAGGCATCTTTCTAGGTAATTTCCTCATGTACCTTTGGATGATCTGAATTCAGTGTAGTTAAATATGAAACCCCACATGAGGGAGTTGCAAAGTCAATTACATGACTGTAGAATGGGAATGACTTACCTTGAAACCACAGTGACAATCTCAAGTGACTAACAAACAGGGCCACTGATGAAACAGACACCACTTAGATGATGTTAGGAAGAGGGGAACGTCAACATAGAGTCCTGCTTTTCACTGGTGAGATCACACTTCTCTCCAGGAATGGCTGTCGTAATTTAGAATTGATGGACAGAGAATATCTAGACCAGGCTGACCAGGATGGTACTGTGTCTCAAGCAGTCTGAGGACTGTTTCAGAGCAGTCTCTGTCTACATTGAGTTTGTGAAACCTCTCTGAGTAACCTCTCTGAGTAAGGGCTGAAGCGTGGGGCTCCATTCCTTTGTGTCCACCATAACATTGTTGCTTTTGTGTATCAATTTTTTAAAGTAAAAATCTCCCTGAATTAAAAAAAAAATGATTTAGAGAAATGGCATGGTCACTTTTAAAGTAGTGAAGTCAGTAGGAAGATAACTGGTCTTTAGATATTTAAAGAGTGGTCATTTGAAAGTGATAACAGACGTATTCCAGATGTCTCAAAGAGCAGAGCTAGGACCAGTGAGTGGACACTGTAAGTACAAAATGACTCTGCTAGTAATTGGTTGCCAAAAATAAAACCAACTCTCCTTCAGATTCCCTATCACTGGCAATCTGGACACAAAGGAATCTCAATATTAAAAGGCGTGTGTACTGGAAACCTTGAAGGCTTTAGTCATGGAATGTGTGTGTGTGTTATACAGTGTTTTTTTTTTTTATATACGTAGTTTTGTTTTACCTTAAAAGTTTCACCTGTGTGCATTTCTTTTCAATTTTAGCAGCTATTTTTGATACTGAACTAGAACTAGAGATTGGGCAGATAACTTTCTTGGACAAGATAAACCTGGGAACTCTAGACTTTAATAGGGTGTATCAATTCTGAGACTTTAGCAGGTAGAATATTTTCAACCACTTTGAAATGACTAATTTCTAAAGGATTTCTTTTCTTTTCCCTTTTTATGGAGACAAGCTCTCGCTCTGTTGCCCAGGCTAGAGTGCAGTGGTGTCATCATAGCTCACTGCGGTCTCAAACTCCTGGGCTCAAGCCATTCTTCAGCCTCAGCGTCCTGAGTAGCTGAGACTAGCGGTGTGCACCACCATGCCCAACTATTTTTTTTTACTTTTTGTAGAGACAGAGTCTGGTTGTGTTGCTCAGGCTGGTCTTGAACTCCTGGCTTCAAGAGATCCTCCCACCTCCACCTCCCAAAGTGCTGAGAGTGCTGGGAACTACCACGCCTAGCAAAGACATTTCTTTTTATTTTCAACAAGTAGAATATGTGCTTTTTGGCACTGTTCTTGTTAAAGTTGCAATATCATAGTGTTCAGTAAGTAAAGAATGTGGAAAAGAACAAAATGGAGATGAACCAGAGAGAAAGAAAGCCAAAAGTATTCCAGACTTAAGGAGTAAATATATTTTACAGGGAGGGGCAGCAGGGGGAGGAAGGCTTGGAGGTTAGATGAAAAAAATATATTAATCCTACAATGAACACGAAGTCACATACATATCTTTTCTCCTCCATTGAACTAAGACGATTAAACATCTGAAAAGAAAACAAGGTCAGTTGCCAGCACATGGGTGGTAGCTGTCACCAGTTCAGGTTAACCTTCTTAACCATCTACCGAGAAAATACTCTCAGGAATAAGGGAGCCCAATGGGGGCTTTGTTATTACCATTTTTTATGATTAAGAATAATTTATCTTGATTTTTTAAAAAAAAAGTTAAAAATATTTGCAAACAGTCTTCAGAATGAGGTCCTTTCTCAGAAAAATAGTTTGAATTGTGATGAATTTCATATCAAAATATCTTGGTTTATAGTCATTCCTAAACCAGCTTCGCCTTAAACTTGTGGTTTAGAAATGATATGCTTTTTAAAATATTACAAAATTTCTGCAATAAATCAACTGTTAGGAATCAAAAAATATGCCTCCCTCTAATACATTCTCCTCCAAGTTTGGTGCTGCCAGTTTAGATAAAAGAGAGAAAGTGTTTGCACTAGGGCCCGGAAGATGGATTATATCCACCCATTTACAAATCAGGCTCTTTCTTCTCATTAATTATAAAATCACACTAATCATACTATTAGTTTGGGGAAAGCTATAAGAACGAGCAAATGCTCATAATTTTTGCAGATCCCCAACAGAACAATCCCTTTAGAAGATTTTTTTACTTGATCTAAAGTTTAGATTAAAGATTATTATTGAACTGAAATACAGATCTGGAAAAAGAAAACACTATGGGAATATTAATCACTGTTTTTATACACATTCACGGTTCTTTTCTTCTTCCTTTCTGTATTCTATGCCTTGAATATATGTTCAGAAATAAGGTATTATATGCAACTGATACTGGCCCCAATTGAGTGTAAGTGATAGTTTTGAGGGATTACTGGCTTTATTGAACAGAATTTTAAGACAGAGAATGAGGGTTTCTGATGACTGATTTCAGAAGCTGCAGTAATGGTCCTATGGGGGCTAGACGTTTATAGATAATTTGCCTCGATGTTGGGGGTTTTTTGTTTGTTTTAGAGAAGGTGAACTCCAAATATCTACACTAAGATAACAGAAATATGCCCCATCTCCCTTTTTCCAGATTCTCTTAATCAGACTGTGATGATCAATTGTGTCCTGGCTGGCTCTTCGGAGGTCAATATTTGTATTTTATTTGGACTACTAATCTCATCTTTTATTTGGACTACTCAGCTCATGACCACAAAATTTGCTTCAATACTGCTGAAGACCTAATATTTCACTGAACAATAGGGTCTGTGGTTTTTCTCTCGGAGCCTTTGCTAAATTGACATAGGGCTTTTTCCTTCCAGTTTAGTAAGCCCTGATGCTTTAGTTGGTTTGGTTAGGACTCTCCTTCTCATCATCTGACTTCCTTACATGTCTTCCACACACATTCGTTAGAGAGGACTGTTTGTTTTATTTAACATTTCAGAAGAAAGTTCTCTCTGAACTTTAAGCCATTTCTTATATTTAAGGTGGTGTCCATTTGCAACATGATACTACTGATTTTGCCACCACAGAAGATGTGTTCAGGAAACATGTAGTTAAAGAATTATAATAAATTGCTTTCCAAGCTGTCCTACTGAGACTTTGCATTTCCCGTAGCAGGATGAGTCTAGCTTATCAGAGAGTTAAGCATTCTTAATCAGAGCCTCCCTGATTCCTCACTATTATTCTTTTCAACATTTATGAGAGTATTATAGTACTTAAAGGAGTTACAGAGAACATAAAGTAAATATTCTGTTCTTAAACTTATTTAAAAACTAAGGGCTATGTCATAATATCATAATATATGAGCATTGTGTGTGTGCGTGTATGTCTGTATATGTGTATGTGTATGTATATATCTCAGGCTCTTTTTAAAGTTCTGGTTATGCAAACCTATTATGAATCATATTCCTTAATGTTAAGAAGTTTTGGATGGGGAGACTGACACAAGAAAAATGTAGGATGCAGTGTGATATGTCATTTCGTAAAATTGCAAATATGATATCAAGTGATAACAGAAGAGATTTCAAAAGAGTTCTTATGAGATAAAATTGCATCTTAGGCCAGGCGTGATGGCTCACACCTGTAATCCTAGCACTCTAGGAGACTGAGGTAGGTGGATCGCTCAAGGTCACAAGTTCGAAACCAGCCTGAGCAAGAGCAAGAGCAAGACCCCCTCTCTACTAAAAATAGAAAGAAATTAATTGACCCACTAAAAATATATATATAGAAAAAATTAGCCGGGCATGGTGGCGCATGCCTGTAGCTACTTGGGAGGCTGAGGCAGGAGGATTGCTTGAGCCCAGGAGTTTGAGGTTGCTGTGAACTAAGCTGATGCCACGGCACTCTAGCCCAGGCAACAAAGGGCGACTCTATCTTAAAAAAAAAAAATTGCATCTTAGATAAAATTGCATCTTCTAGCAGAGTGATGAATAAAATATTTAAAAACTGGTATGGCTTTGTCTTCGACTATTTGAACAGATTTTCCTGCTGTAAGATTGAATGACTAGTTGTAATACTGATGCAGCCATTGGAGTAGTGGGTGGGCCCTGATGATACCAGAAAACGAGAAAACAGTGAATGAGTATGGGAATGGAGAAGGCGATCTAGGCAGAGAGAGGAGCAAGGGCAAGGACAAATCCGCAGATGCACTGAAAATGGCTTTGAAGGAGCGTATGTACTTCTTGTTAGTAGACTAAAGGGTAAGAAGTGAGGCTAGACAGGTAAGTGGGAGGCCGGACTGGAGGATGTCATGCTGAATGAGGACTTCCAGCCCAGCCAGGGAGATAAACGTGTTACTGCTGGCTATAATTCAGTAAGATAAGTACACTCAAAGATGAATGCTGAAGGGCACAGGGGCTAAGAACTTCCCTAAGGCTGTGGTTAGGTTACTCAGTGACAGAATCAGTTTTTGTTTATTGAATCTGCAGCTTTATGCTTTCTTTCTGTCATACTTTTGTGCTTCAGAAATGGAAGGTTTAGTTTCCTCACTGGTGAACAGCTTTGAGATATATATATATATAAAAAATATATATATATGTATGTATAGAAAAGCTGGAGATAGTAATAGCACTTTAGGCACTCTTGATGCCTCTCCTTTCTTGCTCAGACTCGTATTTAGTTGTGACCAAGTGTTGCTGAATCTGGATCAGAAATGTCTCCTTTATCTTCTGTAACTATTGCCTGAGAGGCTGTCATCTCCGCAGGGTATATTGTAAGAGCTCCTAAGTAATCTCCCTGCATCCAGTCCTTCTGATAAACCATGGTTGGAATCATGTCACAGCCCAAATCAGTTTCCTTGATGGTTCTCATTGCCCTCAGCATGGAGTCCTTATCTTTAACTTACTTTCCAGGGTCACTAGCTTTGTAAAGTCCTATCAAATCCCTACCAAACAGTAGGGTATCAATTAAAAATTTAATGATGGTAGAAATTCAAGAATTTATGTTGTTTTTCTTAGCAAAAATAGGATTGCCATAGATCTTTAATTATTTAAGAGAAGAAATTTGTGCTTAGCCCAAGTACAATGTTGATTTTTAAAAGGCTAGCTGTTTGAAAGAAGAAATTTCATAAAACTTTACCATAATTATTTGTGCCAAAAGGAGAAAGCGGTCACTCTAAATGAGTACAATAGACAGAATAGTTTTTTTTTGAATAATGTTTTAAGGGCCGGGCGCGGTAGCTCTCACCTGTAATCCTAGCACTCTGGGAGGCTGAGGCGGGTGGATCGTTTGAGCTCAGGTGTTCGAGACCAGCCTGAGCAAGAGTGAGACCCCATCTCTACTAAAAATAGAAATTATCTGGACAACTAAAAATATATGTAAAAAATTAGCCGGGCATGGTGGCACATGCCTGTACTCCCAGCTACTTGGGAGGCTGAGGCAGAAGGATTGTTTGAGCCCAGGAGTTTGAGGTAGCTGTGAGCTAGGTTGACGCCACAGCAGTCTAGCCCGGGCAACAGAGTGAGACTCTGTCTCAAAAAAATAAATAAATAAAATAAAATAAAATAATGTTTTAAAAAAATTTTGCTTCCTCCAAGGACTGAGCTTTTCATGGAAACACTTTTTTTGAGTTAGTGCTAATCTCATCACTATTAAGATACACATTCTTTTTTATATCTATTTTTGTTGAAAATAGAAAACAGTGATTATTACTCTCTTAAAATTCTTTCACTGTGGATTCTAGCAACTGAGAGTGATTAGAAGTGATTGTAGTGGATGGTTGATTTCTGTTTTTCTGGCGGCATAGCCCATTTGTCACCTGGTCAAGAATTAACTTCAATTCTTATTTAGATGAATGAGGTACAGCTCTATTTGAAATACTCCAGTAAATTGAGAAGGGATCTTATGAATTGATTTGCTATTTTATATCAGTCTCTTTCTGTAAATAAATATATATTAGAGTAGTAAGACATTTTCAAGCATCTTATAAATTCAAAAGTCTTATAAATTTTAAAATATCTATCAAGCTTTCTCAAAGCCTTTGACCAGTAGGCGCCTTTCGGTAACAACACATATTGATTTTTATTACAGAAATAGTTATGGTAATTAAATATTAAAGACAACCTAAATATCCAATGGGAGGGGATTTGATAATTATGGTATATTTACATTTTGAAAGGTAGACATATCACTAACTTTATTTTTTCAACTGTTTAGTGAAATGGGATAAAGATTAAAATGTAATTGAAAAAAGCAGAACATAAAACTATGAGTAGTATGGTTCTAAATACTCTGAGTTAACAAATAAATAAATAAAATGAAATAAAGCAACATAGCTATCTCCATGCTCTTAGGATTCAGCTATTTCCTTTTTTATCATATCTTTGTTTCTAACAATAAGCATGCATTGGTTCCATAATAATATAAAAATCAATGCATGCTAATTGTTTTATAGCTTGGATATGGATAGGATTATAATGCTCTTTGATTTTATATGTATATATACCTACATATAATGTATACATACAATGCTCATAGATTATATGTGTGTATAAAATCTATTACTAGTGGTCAATATTTTTGCATAAGAAAACTGATTTGAATAGTGATAATCTTGCCCTGAAAACTGGAAATACCACCATATCTGAACAAGGCTGACTAAAATTAAAAAGACTAAAAATTACTAGTGTGGGTGAAAAGTTGGTTAAAGTTCCAGTTGTCATATTTCAGGAGCAAGTGTAAAACCGTACAAACACTTTGGAAAACAGCTCAATAGTTTTATGAAGTTTTATGTATATATCTACACCAGGATTTAATAATCATATTATTGGGTATTTAACCAAAAGAAATGAAAACATTTGTCCACAAAAAGATTTATACAAGAATCTTATAACATCATAATTCGTAATAGCCTCAAAGTGAAAAAAAAATCCAAATGTCTATTAACATGTAAATGGATAAACAGATTTTGGTATTCATAATATAGAATATTACTCAGCAAAAGAATGAACTACTGATACATGCAACAGTATGAATGGGGATCACTTAAACATGTTGAACAAAGAAAGGGACATACAGAGTATTCTGTGGTTCTATTTATATGGAGTTATGGAATAGGGGCAACTAAGCCATAATAATAAAAATAAGAACAGTTGTTGTCTCCCAGAGCAACAGTAACAGACTAGAAGGAAACACAGTAAGATACACCCTGGAAATATTCCAAATTTTGATTGGAATGTAATTACACAGAGATGTACATTTATCAAAACTCATCAAAGAGGACACTTAAACTTTGTGCATTTTATGTAAATTATACCTCAATTAAAACAATCTCATCTAATTAAAAAACTACTGGTAATAGTTTTAGGACACAATAGAATTCCAGTGTCCCCAGAACTATAGGGATTTTACTGGCTAAATACAGACTTAAATAATGGTTTTCTAAAACGCAACTTCTTTGTTATATTTGCTAAAGTATTTTTGACCAGCAGGAAAGGAATTTTTAATTTTACTCTAGTTGTATTAGTTGTATTTACTCAGATATTCTCAGTAGTTAAGAATTTTTTTTTGAGGGTCGGGGGAGAACCGGTTTCTGCAAAGATATAAACTTTGCCTAGCTCAAGTGTAAGCTTCCACCTCGCCTTTCTTTAGCCTCTACACACATTCAAAGTTTGGGTTATTATGTTATACCTTTGCCTGGCAGCTCTTTTCCTTGAGAGCTTCTGCCCTACATTTACTAAAAACAAATGCAGCAATCAGCATATCATTTTTCTATTAGTTATATTTTTCATACATATATTGGATTTCAGTTTTTAACTAGGACCTTATGGGAAACTTATTGATATTTTTGGCTCATGACTATTAATAAAAAATAAAGATTAAATAATGGGTGGCTCAGGAAAACTCACTGCATTTGTTGCCATTATTCTGTGCATATTTGTCTTTTTGTTTACTTATTTTACTTTAAGAGTGGGTTCTCATTTTATATAAAGTGATTTGTCCTCCTTCCACAAACTCATGATCTTTTTGAAAAACTCCACAAATCTCTTTGCAAATTTGATTGCTCAGCAAATATAAAGCATGAACCAGGAAGTAAATTTTAATCAAACACTTGGCAATTCTGACCTAGAGTAGACTGAACACCTGGTGAGTGGCTGCTGGGGTGTTATTTGTTTTGCCCTCCTTACTGACTTGAGAGGTTACATGGGTAAGTAGTGAGTTGAAAGCTTCATTCAAGACAGTCTCATTTCTGAGGAAGCACCTGCTATAACTGTGCCCCTGGACAAATGTTGCTTTTTTTGCCTTTGAAGAGTATAATGAGAATGGGGCTATTGATGGAAGCAAAATAATAGAACCCCAAATCATCAACTGTTAATATTAAGATCCCAAATGATTCACAGGTTATACACAAAAATTCTGGATAATTTGAAGAAGTACTATATATAAATCCAAAGGATGAAAAGTGGTATAATTTTGAAATTCAGGAAGTATTACAAGAAGGTGAGGCTCAACTTTTATATCTTAAAGTTGTGGAGCTCATTCCCGAGTTTCATACAGATTTAAAATTAAGCTGATTTAGCAAATGGTTCACTATTCAGGACCTGTGTTAATAGTTATATGGTCATGCACCACCACGTAACATTTTGGTTAGTGGTGGACCACACATATAAGTGTGGTTCCATAAGATTACAGTCACACATCACTTAATGACAAATATACGTTGAGACATGCATCGTTAGAGTGTACTTACAGAAGCCTAGATGACATAGCCCACTACACACCTAAGCTAGGTGTTATGGCCTATTGCTCTTAGGCTACAAACCTATACAGTATGTTACTGTACTGAATACTGTAGGCAATTGTAGTGCAATGTTACGTATTTGTGTATCTAAACATAGAAAAAGTACCATAAAAATATGGTATTATAATGTTATGGGACCACCATCATATATGTGGTCCATGGATGGAAACGTCATTATGGGACATATGACTGTATAATGGAGCTGCCCTATACAGGTATGCCATTTTTATCTTTTATTTTTTATCTTTTATACCAGCAATCCCTGACATTTTGGGAACCAGGGACTGGTTTCGTGGAAGACAATTTTTCCACTGGGGTGTGGGGGGAAGGTACAGGGAGGTGGGATGGGGAAGAGCTCAGGTGGTGCTCACTTACCTCACCGCCTGCTGTGCGCCCAGTTCCTAAGTTTCATGGAAGACAATTTTTCCCTGGGGGTGGGGGACGGGGGTGGTAGAGCGGAGGTGGAGCTCAGGCGGTGATGCACAGATGGGGTACTAACAGGCCATGGACCAGTACCGGGCCACGGCCCAGGGGTTGGGGGCCACAGTGTTATACTGCATTTGTACCGTGGACTGGTTAGGAGAGCTTCTCATGGACCTCTGTGTAGCAATCTAAGGTCTTCTTCAGTCTAAGCTGCTTTTTCCTGGTTTTAGTGTATTCATATCACTATTTTCCCTCCCTCCACACCTCTCTGAAGTCTAATCCATTGCTAAATATGGGGGCATTTCGTATATACCTATGTTTTTTAAATGGCTTTCATTTTAATGCAGACCATCAATGCCTCTTGCCTCAGCTTTTGTAATAACAGAAAAACTGATGTTGTTGCCTCCAGTCTTCCTCTGCCATCTAGCAATAAACTACTTTCATATAAACATTTCTTAAAGTGTAGTTTACTCAGGAACTTTGAGGAGCTTTCAGTTGCTGAAGTAAGCACAGCCTTTATTGATTGACATTCAGGGTCCTTCATCATATATCCTCAACCAGTACTTTCCAAGCTATTTCCACTACTTCCTTATACTTAATCTAAGAAATAAATTGAAAAACATTTTTTTCCTCTGACACTTCATGAACTTCTCTGCCTCCACATCATTCCTTCAGCCTAAAACTCCTTTTCGTTTCTCTGCTACCTAATAAAGTGCTTCCCCATCTCAAGACATATCTCAATTGCTCCATCATGTAGGGAACATTTAAAATAAGGCTAGGAAGATAAGTGGTTTTTTTCTTCTTAATTTCCATGTACGTGTATGTACATGTAACCACCTTTTGGATGGCATTTTAAAGGTAGCAGAAATGGAGCAGCAAAGTATTTTCTAAATCTCCAATTTTTCTATCTCCTTTGAAATTCCGTAACGATTTGTGCTTATTTTATGTTTTGTTGCCATATTTTGTTTTATAATCAATATGTTTGCCTTTTCTCTGTTACTGATTATTAGTGCCTAAAGGTAAGGGATATATTATCTTTAATTTTATATTTGGCATACTACCAATAGAGTAAAGGTACTGCAATGAAAACGAATTAAAGCATGTTATTAAAAGGGAGACATTTGTATTTAGGGTAACCCATTCACTCTACAGGTTTGATATGAAGGACAGAGAAGCTGTGTTGTAAACAAACAGAACAAGGCACAACCATGCATTTTAGCTATCATATTGGGAGCATATTTACTTGAATGATTCAGAGTGCTATAAATCCTGGTGGCTCGTTGTACATTTCAGTCATTTTGTCTCTGTTGCTGTATACCTAAAATTAGATAGGACCTAAGAAAATCTTCCCAAGCAGTTGATAATGTAAGAACCCTGGACTTACCGACAACATGTCTAAAAGGCTGTGGAACGTACTTCTTCCTGTCTTGTCTTTTCATTTATTGATTGATTGAGATAGAGCCTCACTCTTTTGCCCAGGCTAGAGTGCCATGGCATCAGCCTAGCTCACAGCAACCTCAAACTCCTGGCCTCAAGTGATCCTCCTCCTTCAGCCTCCCTAGTAGCTAGCTGGGACTACACTACTGGCTAATTTATTCTATTTTTTTTTTCAGTAGAGACCAGATCTCACTCTTGGCTCAGACTGGTCTTGAACTCCTGAGCTCCCAGAGTACTAGGATTACAGATGTGAGCCACTGCCCCCCGCCTTCCTGTCTTTTCTTGACTGAACAATCCCTGTGGTAGGTTTATGCTCCAGCATATCCCTCCACTGTAACCCACCTTCCTCCCCTTCCCATAGGAGAGGAAGAGACATACTAGAGCTTCCACTCAGCTCCACCTTCCTATTCTTTACATATTCTGTGAGGCTCATAGCTTAGCAGAATCTTGGGTTGAGGCTCCAAGGTATTAAGTGGATTTGGGATTCGGGGCTGCTATGAATTTTGTTTTAGCTATGTTATGAGTTGGCCTGGGATTTTAACTGAATTTTATAATGTTATTTCCATGGGAAAAAGAACTCTAAAATCTATACAACCAACTTAGAACTTATTTTTTGCAACATAATGAAATTGTACATTTTAGACTTGTGATTTTTGACTTTTTATTTCTAAATTCATTGTATCTATGCCCCGTATCTATGCCCTGAAATACCTGTATCCATAGCTGTATTAGATGAATTATTTAGAAACATGATACAGTGTTTCACACTTTTATTAATTTATCTGATATATTTTCCATTTAAGTAATTGTAGATTTTTAAAAATGAGTCATCTCTTTTATAATGAGTTGATTTATTATACTAAAATTAAATGTAGATGTTTGATTTTTAAAAATAGTCCCTACTGGATTCATCCAGGAGGGTGATGTTGTACTTTTGACTAATTACATGAAGATTTACCTAAGAATAATTTAATAGAAGCAAATGTTTAATATGTAAAAGTATTTAATACTGTGTATGGTAGAAAAAAACTAAAAAACACCTAAAATTCCATTAATGCAGAATAATCTCATGAATTATGCCAAAATGACTGTAGTTACAATGTAAAAATACACATAGATTTAATATGATAAACAAAATATCAATACTAAATATTAGGCCTACTGTGTGCATGCATATAGATGACTGGGAGTTAGTATGCAAATATGAAACTAGGGATGAGAGAATTAAGAATAATGGCTTTATTTTTCAAAATGTGTCTGTAAAATAATTATACTTGATTTTAAAGAAGTTGCTTCTGGAAGAGTAATGCAGGCAGATTTCAAGCAGTATGCAGCAAGACAAATTCAAAGCTTTAGTTTGTTTTCTCTACACTCCTTCCTAACAAAAAAGATTATTCTTAATAAGTGATTCCCGGTTGTTGTGTTTCCCTTTCTGGTCATTGCTTCAAAATTGTGAATTTTCGAAACTCCCATACAAAAAGAAATGGAAATTAAAAATTACCTAGAAATTTAAAAAGATAATTGGCATATCTTATTGGACCTAATTATTTACAATATACAATGTCATCAGGATTTTTCAGATTCTCGGATTTTTCTTTTTCTTTTGGTCTTGAATATGGTTCACGATGGGTGTCACGCTGCATGCTGACTCCTTTTACAGAACAGAGTTGTTTTGTTCTTATGTACCCCTTGACTGTTCGCTGTTCTTTTAAATTAATGGCGCAAGAACAAACTCATTCTATGAGACTGAGATCATCTGTTATCAAAACTCCATTATTAGGTGGAGACAGAGACCTCATGGCTGAAGTGATCACAGAAGCATCTGCGGAAAGGGCCGTACAGTTATGTTGAGTGAGAGTTAAGGGTGTGTGTGTGTGTGGAGGGGGGTGAGGGGCTAGTTGGCTATGAACCCTTTTTGTAGACACATGGGATTTGTATTAATATTTGCATACATTTGCTTTTTATTTAAAAATCTTTTCACTTTCAGAATCCTTTTTATATTAATTGACATAGATCATTCTTTCAGAAACTGATAGCATCCAGAAAAATCTTAGTACATTAGTGATTCAGTATCAAATCATGGGTATTGTGAAAGTGTAATTTATCATCCTGATCTGATTATGGAATATTAATTCCATCTTGCCCTAATACTTTTTTAGGGTATTTATACTTTATTAATTAAATTGTTTTCAGATGTTTTGCAATTGCCAATGGGATATTATAACTTTTCCAAAAATGTTTTAATTTTTAAAGCCTCATAAAGAATGAGGTGGATGAACCATAACTTCAACTTAAATAATGATAGACAAAAAAAGGAACTTAGGGTTTTTTTTCTTTTTAAATAAGTCTTTGAGTACTAGGAGGAACTGGAAGTACCATAACCACAACTTTCTGTGTAAAATGGAAAATTTCCTTATTCAAACTTAACAACTGGAGAGTCTGCCTTTTGTATTAGAAAACATTGTTTCTCAATACAGTATGAAAATCAGCTCTAGTGAGAAACAGATTTTAATTAATCCAGACATAGAGTAAACTTCTAGGGCTGAGCACTGTTATTTAATTTAGTTTGAAGATATGCTACTAGCTATTTGTAGGAAATATGTATTATCTTTTCCATAATTGTGTAACACAAGTGCTCTTTTACCTGCATCCTGGTGATGAATTCTAAGACTTCTTACCGTTGATCTTTCCTTCTGTTTCTCTTTCTCTGCAAGAAGATTATGTAACCAATCTCTGTTCTTATTATTCAGAAGTCAGTTTATATAAAGGGTAAACTCTACCAATTTTCCCACTGAATTCCCTTCCATTTCCTTCTCTAACGCTTTAGGAAATTCTTGAGTTAATAAAATATGTCTCATCATGACTCATTACAATGATTAATAATCATAAATGTGTTAAAAATTTTTGTGAAACAAAAAAGTCCTACATTTTGAGATAAAGTCAAACTTAATTGTAATCACAGTAATGCTACTTTATTTTGTGTATTATTTCTTAGTACATAAAATATTTTTATTTTGTAATCTAATCAAATCCTACAACACCTCCTGCCACACCCATCTCCCAAAAGGGAAGGGAATCATTTTTCTCATGTTACCGATGAGGGGACTGAATTTAGGAATAGTTAAGTGACAGCTGTATAGAATAAGCACAAGAACACAGTTCAGACTCCTGGTCCCTAGCCATCGTTTTTTCCGTGATGTTAGAGGTAAATGCCCAAAGGGCCCACCAGTATCAAGCAAAGGCTTTGAAGATTCACATACTTCTATGTGCTTATGCTCTTCTGATTAAGTTTATTTCATCTTGATAACCAGGAGTAGGAGTATGTTTTGTAAACCTAATTTTATTTCAGTAATTGTACTTAGCAAAATTTCTTCCACTATGTTTCAGTAATGAGTATTACCAGAGTGATGTTTTATACCAGTGATTTTTAAAGTGCAGTCTGGCTGGTCTTGGGATCCACAGTACAGTGATACCTGGAAACTTAGTAGAAATGCAAATTCCTGGGTGCTGTCCCAGACCTGCTAGGCCAGAAAGTCTGGGGTGGGAGCCCATGTTTTCAAAGGCTCTGCAAGTGATTCGGATGCAAGCTAAAGTTGGAGAATCACTGTTTTAAATTCTTAATCACCACAATTGAAAATCAGGTTAACTATGGTTTAATTTTTTTACCTGAGCTACCTAAAATGCCTATCCAGCATTTATAATACTTTTCTTATTATGTCTGCATCACCACACTGGCTGCCTGAGATTGTAGAGTATAATAGTTCAGTATGTGGGCTCTGAAGGCAAACTATGAGTTGGATTACTGGTTTTATTACTTACAAGTTATATAGGCTCAGGAAAAGTTACTCCTGTGTGAGATGAGGTCATGATACTTCCTACCTTCCAGGGTCTTTGCAGTAATGAAATAGGTAAAATGTTAGCTACAATTGTTATCATTATTCAGCACAGTGATTTGCACAGTGAATAATGAAATAAATATTGTTTTGGAAAGCAATATTTTAAGTTTCAACCAAGGACCTTAAAAATGAACTTTTGGGGAAACAGCTGATTTAAAAGACTTTCCAGGGATAGTGTGTAATGTTCAGGGCTCATCAGCCCGTTTTTTTTTCTTTCTAAATGTTGTTGGAAATTTCATCTGCATTAATTTGTTAATAACCAAAAGTAGCCATAAAGAGAACAAAGTTTTTTATGCAAAAAAATTTGAAGGTGACTTTTCCTCATTTTTTCTCTAATACTTTTGTTTTTAAAAGGGAAGATAATTGTATAAGCATCATCCATCTTCTGCAACCTTTGTCTGCTTTTATTAACTATGAGATTATCAAGATCCTTACTAAAAAGAAAAAAAATTCTCACAAAGTGAATTTAAGATAAAGTCCTCCTTGCTTTGATGAGTAATCATTATCTGTAGATAAAGCTCTCATCATTGAGTCGATGCTCCTTTGTGATCTACACAAAAGGTAAATGGACCTGTAAGTGGTGAATAGTTGTTTCTGTGCTTGAAGAGTTTCTTTTTCGTTTAAATATTGGTGCTCAAATACTTCAGTAGCCAAGGCATTTCCACTTACTGCTTAAGATTTCTTGGTCCTCTTTAAGTTTGCCTTAAGTGCAATGCAATGACAATAGCCCCGTATCTGCCACTGTCTTAGGAAGGGGATAGAAAAGAAGGCGGCCAGAGAAAGGCAGCTGTGTAAAGGTTAGATTTGTGAGTGCTGCCCATGAACTTCACTCTGCACTGCAGCCCATACATAGCCTGCAGCTGTGTGCTCCTTTATTTCAGTTTCTAATAGGTCTGGCAAGGACAAAAACATGTTCTGCTGGAAGAAATTTTTTTTATTTGCCACTGCAATATTTTTAAAAGGAGAAAAACAGTGTAGGGGGAGGTTAAGAATTAGGTGGTGAAAACATTTTTTCCTAATGTTATTCTCAGCAAAAGGTGTTCGTGCAAGCCAGAAGGATGTGGGTGTAAATATGGTAATTTCATTCATTAATCATGAAAACCATATTAAGAAAAGGGCTTCCCCTAACCCTCAATGTAATATACTAGGTCACCAGATCCATTTTTGGATTCAGAAATTGCTGTTCCCTGTTCAGAATCAAGAAACAGATGATGTGTTAGAATTTTGATGTCTTGCCTTTCCGTCCAGGAAAAGAAATAAAAATATTTTTGAGCAGAAGACAGATTTGATTTACTATAACCTTGTAGTATTGAATGCATTCAGTAGGCTGAAAGTTGAAAATATTTTATATGCCTTTTTCCCTGATGGTCATTAATTTGGGATTTGAGGAGGAGGAATATAAGACTTTTTTCCATTTTCAGTACCAGAGTATAAAAACATGTTCTTCCTAGCATGAAAAATCTATTTCTAATTTATTATACATCAGAGGAACTATAGCTTAGTATTTTTAAAGTATAAAATTCTTGCCCATATAAATTAATTCAGATTTGTTTTCAAAGAAACTGTTTAAAGCTTCATTTATATAACTGGGCTTGATCAATAGTTTTGTCTGTGGGAGCTCAGAAGTCACCAGTGGGGTCCAGGAAAGCTGAGTCTCCTTTGGAGTCGAGGTCAGAAACGGCTGTAAGTGACATGGATAGTCTATAAAATACAGCATGGTATTTAATGCAGAGTAAAAAAAATAACTAACAAACTAGTGGTGTTCAGTTGTCCAGGACTTTTTACTGTTTTCCCACCAAGATCTAACCTTTGCCATCCCTATGCCTGTAGGTCTGAGAAAATATACTGCCTCTTCTTTTTCTTCACTGCCCTCGCCTGCCTTCACCCCCTGCCCCCTAAACTTATGGCTCCTTTAAAGTGTGTAGTTCAAAGGAACACCGCAGTGAAAAGAGCTGTGTCTTTTAAGGCCCAGTGAGACGTGTCCTGCAGCCCATGGGCTTTGTGTGAGTTTCTCTGTGATCTCATCTTGCAGAGTCAGAGATGAAAAGAGATTCTTCTGTTCTGTGTTTGCCGGTATAATCATCACGCTGTATGACGAAAATGCAACAGGAATCCAGCAATGACATGACCCTCTGAAAGCATGCTAAAAAAAACTTTTTAGAAATGTTCTTCACTTGATCTCATTTTGGTTTCCTTGATGAAAACAGTCCTGAAGTGCAATGTTACTTACAGATTGTGGATCTAGATTCTTATATTTTTAAATTTTTACAAGCAAATATATTGATTACTATTGGCAGGGATAAGGAACAGAATAGTTAAAAACTATTGCCCTCTCTTTTTCTTTTTGTAAATTGATCTTTTTTTTTTAGTGTACTTGTGACTAAGTAGGAAAATATGTGTCACTGCTCTCCAATCTCCTTTCCCCTCATAGCTAATCATCTTCATTCACAACTTGTGAAATTTGGCATTTTTTCATGTTAGCTTTTTTTGTCTAGTTGTTAGGCCATCTTTTATGAGATGTGAAGAACTGTTATCTCAAAAAAGTTAACTGCATTTTATAATTTAGTACTGTGTGGTATCTCATGGTAATAAGAGCTTTGCAAAGGGATAATTAAATAAAGATCTTTAGCTCTTTAGAGTAAAATACTGTCAAATCTGAATTATATGTCATCAGTATTTCAGAAAAAGACAAAGCATGCATAAATACAGACATGGCACACAATGCTTAAAGTAGATGGAACAGAATTTAATATCATAATATGGATGGCCACCTGTTGTTCAGTACTTATAAATAACCATATCTTTATAGTATATAATAGGTTTCCATGCTTATAAAAGGTTTGGGTACTGAACTTTTGTAGCAGAGAGGCTGTCCTGGCCACACAGTGATGAGTAGGTAGAATATTAATGATGTCTCCTCTAATTTAATTCACAAAGAAACTTAAACATATTTAATTATTAGATGTATTTACATAGATGTTGAACATTTTTTATTTTTAATAAAAGTAAATTTTGTAAATTTTTGGCTCGATGACCTTAATTGGCTGTCTGTTCTCCACTAAGCTAGAATGTTTTTAACTGGGGTGTTTTTTGTTTCTTTTGTGAAGGAAGCCTGGGTTAAGCAGAGTTGACATTCTGCTGGCTTAGATAATGAGGCACCTCATTCCAAGGCAGTTTATCTAGGAAATGATTTCCTTTTCTCACAAATCTTATTGTGGAGCATGGATGTCATGTGGACATAAAACATTATTTAACCAAGACAAGAATGATAGCTTTTGCAAGAGAGATAAAAGATAGTAGATTATATTTATTTTATATATATATCTATTTTGTTTATTTTTGGACTTTAAATTAGTGAGAATACCCTTGAGCCTCCACTCTCCCAGAGGAACAAGTAAAGGACGATAATATGGTCTGAAGGATCATGGCAGAAAGAGCAGGCCAGTAGTTCTTGAACCTTCCAAGGAAGAGCCTCTGTCCAGATGCCTGGGAAGTTAAGCATGGGGAGGTGTCAGTGTGCTGTCTAGTTATCATCCTAGCCTCGCTACACTAGGAAATTTACTGCACATAAAAATAGCCTGGCACTCACCTTCCTGACTGAGAGGTCTTTGGACTGTTTCAAAAGCTACAGAATGGAGATGGTGACAGGTTTCAACTATGCAAATGCTGATAATGATGGAAAAGCATGATCACGTCATGTGCCTTAAATTTCAGAGCAAAGAGAACATATGACACAAGATTTCATTGAGACATTAAATTATTTTTTTACTTCAATTTGTCAATTAATCAGCATCTCAGTGATCAAACCCACCCAGGAAACAACTTTGGGCAGAATGGAAGCCCCAGATGGTCAGGAAAAAAGCACTGTATGTTGACTCATTTGTTCTAACTCATCACCAAATACATTTGTTGGTTCGTCAGGGTTATAGCCCCTGTGAACCATTTCACTATTTCCCTTAGTGTTTGCATATAATGTTAGAATCATAAAGTTGGGCAGCCCTGGACTATCGGCTAGTCCATCTTCCTCGTTTTAGAGTGTGAGTGTGGTGTGGTGTCCTGAAGACTGGGTGTTAGAATCAGGCAGACTGAGCTCTGGGAATTTGGAAACATTACTTGATGTTCTCATTTTTTGAAGATGGGATCAATAATACCTATGTCACATGGTGGTGAGGCTGAAACAATACAATAGATGTCTTGGGTACATTGTAGTTCATTGTGATAGTGAGATGAGGAAATTGAGTCACAGGGAAGTTCATCGATTTGCCCATCATTGCATCAGTATTTAATGGCAGGATTTCAATACAGGCCTTCAGTTAGTCCTGTGTTCTGTCCACACTGTCATTGCTCTTCATTCAGATGGATTTTGGTGAATGAAATCTTTTATTAAATACAAGGGCCGGTATGTGGTGTTTGCTCAAGGAGGGCTGGTATCAATTATACTAATTAATGATATCAGATTATTGACTGGGAGAGGAAAGTGGGTTTTCCAGTAACTCCTGGGGAATGGGTACGGCACTCTGTTCTGTGGTAGTTTCAAGGTGTTTCCTAGGTGAGCCCCAAGGTATAACAGTCCAACTTGAAATTTTAGAAATAAGGTCATTAAAGGAAATACAAAATTCCCAGACAAAAGACGGAAGAAGTAGAGAGGAAGCTATAAAGAGTAACATTTCATGTAAAAAGCAGGGAATCAAAACAGTGAGTTTAGCTAAAGGAAAAAAGTGATGAAGAGGAGAGAAGGAAAAACAGAACTACGCCACATTGCCAGATGTATTATGCTCATTAGTAGCTAGGGGATGCAGTCTATGCCATCATATTCCCCATAAAACAACAAAGTAGGTTTGTAAACCTTAACAGATTAATGGGAGTCCTATTACTTAGCTCTTCAGAAATAACAGAAGCCCAACTGTTTGTAGAGGTGAAACTGGGAGTAATGAGGAAAAGTTACCAGGAAGTATGTCTTGGCCAAGAATAAGGAAGAACTTTCTAACAATAAGAGCTGTCAACAATGGAATGTTCTATTCCCCAAAGTAATGAGCTTCCTCTCACTGGAGAGTCAGGTAGCAGCTAGAAAACTGTCTGGCAAGGGTGCTAAAAAGGGTTGCAGCATGAGGTCAGAGTTTGAATAAGATGAACCTGAAAGCCCCTTGCCGAGGTTCTGTGATGTTCTATGACTGTTTTGGTTACACCTTATTTCTCTTTCATACTCAAAGTTTCACTGTTTTTCATAAATATCCTTTCATGTACAGAGGACAGGGCTAAGGCTTATAAAATAAGATTAGCTGTGACAGTCCTTTAAAAAATTAATCAAATGAAATTCAAAATAACATGTTAGAGGAAAATAACAAAGTATGAGATTGTGGGGCTGGGCACGGTGGCCCACGCCTGTAATCCTAAACACTTTGGGAGGCCAAGGCAGGAGGATCCCTTGAGGCCAGGAGTTTTGAGACCAGCAAGGACGAGACCCATCTCTACAAAAAAAAATAGCAGGGCATGGTGGTGCGTGCTTGTAGTCCCAACTGCCTGGGAGCCTAGGGCTGGAGGATCGCTTGAACCCCAGGAGTCTGAGGTTGCTTTGAGCTATGATGACGCCACTGCACTCTAGCCTGGGTGACAGAGCAAGACTCTGTCTCAAAAACAACAACAACAAAACATTCTTTTGAAAGCCATATTGTTTAATACCTGTGGGAGTGATTGTAAATCTCCGTAGAGTGAATAAAGGTGATTGGTAGTAGACACAAATACATCTAGAAAAGAGTTTATTCGTTGTATTTAGTATTATTCTGGCAGAGGAAAGAGCTTACATAGAGTGCAGTAGTAAGAAAGCAAAAGACATGTATAAAGAGTTTCAGGCAAATATTCTCCTTCATATAGGTCGTTGGAGGATAGTCTTGAGAGGAATGCAATCAAAAACAGGGTCAAGGCCGGGCGCGGTGGCTCACGCCTGTAATCCTAGCACTCTGGGAGGCCTAGGCGGGCGGATTGCTCAAGGTCAGGAGTTCGAAACCAGCCTGAGCAAGAGCGAGACCCTGTCTCTACTAATAATAGAAACAAATTAATTGGCCAACTAAGTATATATAGAAAAAAAAAAATTAGCCGGGCATGGCGGCGCATGCCTGTAGTCCCAGCTACTGGGGAGGCTGAGGCAGATGGATTGCTTGAGCCCAGGAGTTTGAGGTTGCTGTGAGCTAGGCTGATGCCACGGCACTCTAGCCTGGGCAACAGAGTGAGACTCTGTCTCAAAAAAAAAAAAAATAAAAATAAAAATAAACATATGTGAATACTGAAATGTTTATAATTTAGAAATGCAAAATCTACGCTTCCAACTTCATAATGCACTTACCCTTCAATTACTCTATCTACTCTGTGGTAATATAGGACTAAGTGAGACATAAATATTCCAAGAGATGCCAATGTGGTGCTAGGAAAATAAAGTTACTGTAAATCTTCCAATAATATCGTTACCATTAAAAAAGATAATGTCTAAATAAACTGTGTCTTGGTTGTCTTCCCTCAATATTCTAGGTGGAGATTGGTAACGATGTTGCCACTCTCACTACAATAATCAGTTGGTCCTAAAGGGCCTGCTAGTCCACCTGGCTGGTTCAAAGCAAAATTGCTATGTGAGTACAGAGTTTATTTTCAGTCTTAATTTATTCTTTCTTCCCCATTCAGTGATCTCCCCCAGGCACCCAGTGGTCTTATGCTGCTGCTCCCACCTGGCACTCTGGAGGAAAGTGACAACTCACTTTTCTTAAGGAAAGGCCTTAGGGATTCAGTGCACTGTGTCTGACTCTTCCCAGATATATTTGCCTTTTAAAGAAGAATGCCAGAGTGTTATTTCTTCATTCAAAGGAGGGTAGAATTTCAGGTATCAGTTTGTATATGTGTTTAGGAAAAAAAAAAAAAATCCCACTTCTCTTCCAATAATGGCATGCCTTTTTATAAAGCCAATTCAATGTCTAACTGCAAGCTTTCTGAGTCCCACTAGACTTTGGAAATATATCAACCTATTATTTAAAACATAGCGTTTTATTTTGAAACTCACTGTTGAATTGGTGTCCTATTGCCACCTAACTTTTTCATGGATGCATGCCTTGTTTTCACTAGCTTGTGGATAGTCATTTTCTTGTCTGTTTTACTCGTTATCTTCCCAGTATTTCGCACAGCAGGTTTTTGATAAAAGCATGTTGATGAAGTTACCCTACCCCCACAATAACTGACCTAAGTTGTCACTTATGGTTCCCCAGACATTGCTGTTTAATTGCTTTCAATTATCTTAGCCCAAGCCTACTCAAGCAAAATGAAGTGATGAGTCAAGCAATTGTCTTGTGTATGTGATCAATATAGAAATTCAATATGGATAATTAAGGCACCCCCCACTTTTTTTTTTTTTTAGTAACAAGCTTTCTTTTCACCAGAATTGTTCAGATAATTGCCTCAACTGTCCATTTTATTTTGCATCACAGACATTGGTCTGTAACTAGCCTAATGGACCATGGAACAACTGAACGGTCAGTGAAGTTCATAGATAGATCACCACCTAGTTCATTCACCTGTGGTGCTTCTGGCTAAATCAGACTGGCTGGCCTTGGAAAATTCCATTGATTAGTTCTGCCTCTTCACAGCTGAGGTCTGTAAGACATAGAGCTATGGTCCTGATTTCTGCATTTCTGAATAATTTCATGTCCACCATTCTCCCACTTCCAGTATATGAACAACATAAATCAAAGGAAATATATAACAAGTAACTGATTAATTTGGAATTTAGATTCTGCAAGTGGATAGCCAACAGAAACATTTAGAACTTCAAATGGATACTATTTGGAGCATGACAACAAAAGTCAAAATCAAATTTGTTTAATGTTATCAGATTGCTAAAGAACCAAGTTCAATTTCATTAAGAGAAAACTTATTCTTTTTCAGAAAACATTTCACCTTAATTATTAAAGTTTTAGGCATGGCATAAACTTACAAACATATTTATTAAGTGCTTTAAATTCAAGCATTTGATAAATCCCATATTTTAAAATTTTGGCTGTCTCTGTAATTTCTTTCAAAAATTATGACCTAAATATACAACAAGTTCTGTGGGCCTTGTGATTGGAGTTTTATTTTTCCTATAGCCTTCTGCTTCTCCTAACCAGGTTAGTTATATAGCAGGTCATTTTAGAAAACACTCAAAATAGGCATTTGCTTTTTCAAAAAAGGAGTTTGAGGAGGGTTTCTTAAAGAATAATACAGAGAATGTGAAAAATAACTGGAAAGAACAAAATAAAATGTATAGAAAAAAGTGTGAGCAGACTGAATGAAGATTTTTTTGGTAACTGTAAAAATATTTTGAAATCACATTTGCTTACACTTGGCCCCCAAAATCTTTTTGTTTCTATGGAAAAAGAGTTGATATGATTTTTGGCTATCTACTGGACTTTGCAATGGTATATTTTAATGGCATAGTTATAGAAGAATTACAAACACATGCAAAGATTTTCCCCTTAAATTACATCTTAGCTTAGATTTTAGAGAAAACATCCTTGGAAAAATAGATTCATTTTAAATGAGTTCAAGCACATTAAACTCAGTTATAGATAATCATTGAACCTCCTCAAAACCTGGCAACATTTCCTCTTACATACCCAAGGCAAAGATTTGTGAAGGAAGGAATAAAGGAATAAGTTTGTCAAAGTAAATGCCAAGCTTTGAGCTTTTAAAATATTAGTTCCCTCCTGAAATTTTCAAACTTTTAAATAATTCCCCTCCTCATCCTACTTCACCCCAAAAGTCTTAAATTTACATTTTATTCCCGTACAGATGAATTAATATACCCAGTTTTAAGAAAACCCATAAAATGAAAAAAAAAAAGGACTCATCATAATTCAGCCCCAAAGTGATTGGTTTTCCATTTCACAAATTAATTTTCCTGGAAGTTCTCAGAGAATTGCTTCAACTTGCACTTTATTTTGCCTGTGTATGCCCAGGCAGAATTGGATTTCCCATGGAGGTGATGATTATCAAAGTGCATGTAATACAAAGCAAGAATCGTCTTGGCATAAGCCAGATCATTCCTGTCATAAATAGAAATGCCTTGCTTATTGACTGCTTTAAACAGAAGTCATTTTATATGTAAACAAAGCTTTGCCAAAGTGAAATCATTAAACAAAAGGGCATTTTATTGTTGAATTATTCTGGCAGCTTGCTATTGTCAGATAGTATTTCAAATCATTACTGAATGATGACATGTAGGATAGTAAATGCTACTTAGTATACTGCAGAATGAAAAAGAAATGCAAGTGATTATGTATATTTAACAAAGTTTCATTTATTTTCAGTCTATAAATTCACTGATTTTTATTAGCCTGACTGTTTGGTTTGCTGTGTTTAGTAACCAACTGTGTTTTTGAGGAGAACAGCCCATTAAAAACAATTATGGGCCTAAATAACCTACACACCCTGAATATCAAAGCATGCTTATTATGCCATTCTAGGAAAACCACAGAGACCAGCTGGGTAGGATTACCACCTTTAGCAAAACTCAGTGAGTGGTATGTTAAAGATTGAAAAATGTAGGGGGAATGAGCTAATTAGAATTTTTTATTAGTGGACTAAAGTAAAAGTTCAAGTATTGCTGAGTGTATTAAAAAAGTCTCTGAAATAAAGTTTTTCCTAAAGATGGACTTTTTGATGATCCAGTAGATATCCTTTCTACTCCATTTGTAAGGTAGAAATACTTATTCAGTGATGTCACATAGACAAGTTGAAATTGGCCACTTTGAGTGGATTTTATGTTGGCAATAAGCACATGCTACAAATCAGGCCTTCATTTATTTTATTTTTTGAATTTCTAGGCTTAAGAAAGTGATGGAGAAAGTTTTAGTGAAGGGTAAACATAAAATTTGCCATGTATATGGCCACTATATTTTAAATGGCACAATAAATTGAGGAAATAGTCTTCCAATATTCAAAATTTATTCTCTGATTCAGCAGAAAAGTCAATGTCATTGAAGAACAAGTAAATTTCCAACATATATCATAATTGTTTCATTTTCCTCCCATATATTAGTGTAAACAACATTTCAGCCATTATTCATGTCAGAAATGCAAGTGTTAGTTGCAGTTATATGTTCCCTATGCTTACAAAGACTGGCAAAAAATCAGTGAAAGTGTTGTGTGAAAATCAATTGGCTATATGGAATTTACAGTATAGAGTATATCCCTAAATCTTGGTTATTGTGAATAGTGCTGCAGTTAACATGGGAGTGCAGATATCTCTTTGAGATACTAATTTAAATTCCTTTGGATCTATACCCAGAATTAGAATTGCTGAATGATATGGTAGTTCTATTTTATTTATTTATTTTTTTTGAGAAACCTTCATATACTTTTTGACCATTTATATGTTTTCTTTGGAAAAATGCCTATTCAGGTTTTTTACCCATTTTCTAATCTGGTTATTCATGGTTTTGCTGTTGGGTTATAGGAGTTCTTTGTATATTTTAGATTTTAGCCCCCTATCAGATACATGATTTGCAAATATTTACTTATGGGGCTGGAGCGTGGGAGAAACGGGGTGTTTTTGGTCAAAGAATACAAACTTGCAGTTACAAGATGAATAAGTTCTGGAGACATAATGCATAACATGGTGACTATAGTTAATAATAGTGTATTGTATATTTGAAATTTGCTAAGAGAGTAGATCTTAAGAGGTCTCATCATAAAAAGAAAAGTTATATGAGGTGATAGATATGTTAATTTTATGATTTTGATAATCACCTCACAATGTATACATGTGAAAACATTAGATTGTACACCTGAAATGTATATATATTTAAACAAGATATATTTTATTTTTTAGTTGTGTGCTATGCATTATTATATAAGTAAAAATCTTAATAACTGTAGTTACACACATGCATACATTTTTTTGAGATCCCATTATTAAACATTTTCCAGCATACCACTGAGTAAAGAAATATTCTAAATCTTAGATTTGATACACAACAGTGTGAGACTTTGCTCTGGAATCTTTAGAATGGTAGAGAAAGCCATTGCCAGCACTAATTCCCCATTCAAATCCTGCGTCCTATTTTAAAATGGGAGAATAGAAATAAGAAATTTGAAGAATTGGGTCATGTACATGTTTGCATGTTTTAAAATACTTGGGTCTTTAAAATATAGCTGAATGCATTATTTTTCAAGCTAAAGTACAGTGCCTTTAAATATATAGTTGCACTAAAAATTCTTTTCTGTGGAATCTGAATTGATGGTAGAAACGTAGGTATTGGAAGTAGTTACTCCCTGTGTTACTCAAAAGCAATGACTGAAACAGCATGCAGGGGAGTCAACTGTTGCCCAGGTATTGGGAAGGGAGTGGGGTGTTAAATGGGTAAACCACCGCTTGAAAGCCCATTTTGAAAAGTGCAAACATAATTGTGAGACCAAATCTTTAACATTTATTTTGACTTTATTGTGTAAAAGGAACGTCTATATGCCAATTGTAGAAGATGCTCAAGTGGATTTGTGGAATTATTTTGATTAATTCAAAAAGGTATAAAACAGAATAATATGAATATAATACTTTGTATACATTTTTGAATACAGGGGGCACATTAAATGCATTCAAGAAATACATGTTTGTTGTTTTTTAACAATAATCTTACAATGGCTTCAAAATTCAGATAGAAATATTTTGGGCATTTAGCTCAATTGGCAAGAGAATAAGTTTTTTTTGCTTTTTGGGTTTTTTTGGTAATAAATTTTGTTAAATTTTAAATCATAAAAAATAACTTAGAGATTATTTTTGAACCATAGTCTGTATTTCCTAATTACAGATACTCAAATGAAGAACTGTTACTGTTACTTCTAATTATTTATTATCTGTTTTAAATTTGAATGTCCTTGCTATTCACAATCAAAGTTCAGGCATATGATAAAAATTTGTTGCTGAAGTTATTAGCAAATGTTGATGATTTTATCTAATTGGAATAAATTAAAAAATAATATTTTGAATGATACCCATATACCACTTATGTAACATTATGATTAGTAATGTTAAATTCCCCCATAAATACATTATATCTATAAAAATAATTTATAACTACCAGATAATTAATAAGTGCAAAAAATAAAAAAGGAAACTATAATAACAGTTTATAGCTCTTTAGATTATTGTTCTCATTCTTACAGATATAATAATAAGCAGAGAAGTAGACAAAAGCAAGCAGTTGAACAGCAAAAACAAAGTCTACGTCCAATGATTGTTAACTACATGATGTGGATATGAAGACCTAGAAGAGAACTGAAATCATTGCGCTCTATGAAGTTTACCTGGAAAATGATAGCAAATATGCTTTGAAAGGTTATTAAAATTGGAAAGCTGGGCATATCAAATGAGCACAGGTTGGAAATAGCAATGTGGATGGAGGTTGTTGGTGATGTTGACGAGAATGGACTGTTTTGAACAAAAGACTCTTCAGAATGGATGTATATTTGCTGTTAAGAGGAAATGGAAAGACAAGAATTGAACACTTTGGCATAAACAATCTGAAGAAATATAAATGTTGTAAAGGGCAGCAAAGAAATAGGGCAGTAACCAGGAGGGAGATGGGATCCAGGCAACGTTTTGTTTTCAGATAGAAAAAAAAATGGCATGATGCACTAGATGAGAATGGTTTAGTAGAAATGGAAAAAAATGCAATTGGAAAGGAAGGATAGAATTTTGTAGTGATGGCTTTGAGTTGAAAATGGTGGGTCCAAGTGCAATGGCAAGTAGTGCTGTCTGGGCACAAACGTGGGCGGGAATATCTGGCTGCAGATCAGATGCAGATTTACTTGGAGATGAGTAAATGCCATGGTGAGACACAGGGAGTGCTCTCCCACTGTTTTAATTTTCTCAATAAAGAGAAAATAATAAGGAGATGACCTGCAAAAGCAAGGTCATCAGCTGAGCATGAGGATGAGTAGGGTGATATAAGGAGGTTGAGGAGGTAGGAAAATATATAAAACAGTTATCTAAACCACTAAGATATCACAAGTTTAGAAATTTGAACTTACATGAATCCTGAAGCCTAGCCACGGCATTGTTAAAGATCATCTTTAAAAAAATTAAGCACGAATCAACTCAATTTTTAATTGGAACACAAACTAACATTTGATCATATGTGCCAACAATTGAGAGACAATACTTAGAGTGTATTGTAAAGAAGTATAATCTAGGAGCCAGCGAACCTATAGTCAAAAACTGTCAACCCCTGATAGGCTTGTTATATAGGCAGAATCAACTCATCAGGCCTTATTTTTTCATTTTTAACATCAGAGGTTTCAACCAGTTTGGTAGTTTTTACATACTTTCTAGAAACAAAACCCCTGGAATTAGATGATACTAAAGATCCAGTCCAGTGTTAATGTTAATAACTATAAAAACATAGAAGCAATGAGATTTTTAAAAATTAAGTGCTATTTATATTTATTCTACTGCTACATATATATATGTGTGTATGTGTATATATAATGATTTCTTTTATTTATTTATGTGTTATAATTCCAGGGCTTTCTCTTATTTCTCTTATTCATAGTCATTTGCAGATAATCAGATTTGTGCTCTGGATTTTCTAAATACATGTGGTAGCGTTAACTTGTGGTAGCTACTTTAAGTCTCAGCCAGTAACTTCTCAGATTTTTCAGCTGAGCAATTCAATCCACAGTTAAAGTCAATAGTATAAGAAACTGCTGGAAACATTCCTGGTTGGAGAGAGAAAGAGCCACGTTAGCAACCCACTAGCTTTGGGTTTGCTGGTAACTCATTTGGTAGTTTAAGGACAACGTCTCACGTCTTTTGTTAATATCTCTGTTTTCTAAAGAGTAAACAACATATACTGGATCTGCCACTCAAGAATTGACTGTAACAAAATCTACTTTGTCCCTAATTTCTTCTGAGGAATTTTGTATGCAAAAGACATTATCATCTGGTTGTTTCTACAACAGCCCTAATTTAGAGATGTTCTCTTACTTTGGGTTAAAGAATTATTTTAATTATGGCTAAAAGGAAATTTCAAGACACCAAGAAATGAAGTCTAGGGTTCACATTCACTTTAAATTCTTATTCAAATAAATATTCACAATATACTTAGCTAGTTTTGAATATATCAAGTGTCCACTTGGTTCTGAACCCCAGCTGGCATTGCTCATTTATGTAGGTGGTTTATGAAAAACTGAGTGTCTGCAATTTCCAGCCAAACTGTCCATCTAGCCCAGTAACAGGAGGTTTCCTGATTCTGATGAATAGCATTTCTTGGGTCTGAAAAGGCAAGGTTGGGAAATGAGACCATTTAATTGTAGTTCTTCCACCCACTCTCTCTCCATCTGACTAAACTTTCTTGAGCCAAGTCCTAATTCAGACAATCTTTGCAGTTATTAGAAAGATAGTCTCTCCCTAAAAAGATTGAAATGATAGTCATTTGTTAGTGTGAGGCAGCAGCATTGAGTTTGCTTAGGATTCATTTTTATTCCTATATAAATACGGATATAATACAGAAAAAAGGTTACTGTATCCTAAGGTACATTTTGCTTAATAAAATATTTCTAATAACTCCCTAAAATGCAGAAAAACTCATTTCATGGAAGAAGAATCAGCTGCCACTGATAAACGATCTTGAATATCTTAGATAGTATTGGTATGGATTGAACTGTGTCTCTCACTATTTATAAATCGATGCTCTAACTCTTAATGTGAATGTACTTTGAGACAGAAACTTTTAGGAATTAAGGTTAAATGAAGTCATCACTGTGTGGGCTTAATCCAATAGGACTGGTGTCTTTATAGGAGAGTGAGCTAAAGTGGGAATGTACATATAGAGAAAAGGCCACTTGAGAGCATAGTAAGAAGGCAGCCACCCACAGTTAAAAAGAGAAGCCTCAGGCAAATCAGCACTGCCAACACCTTGATCCTGGACGTCCGGCCTCCAGGAGTGTGGGGAAACTGTTTTCAGTTGTTTGAGCCACTCAGTCTGTAGTATTTTGTTATAGCAGCCCTAGCAGACTAATATGACAATTGTATTGATTAAAAATATACGTAGGATTATTAAAATGTCTGTCACTGAACAGACGAGTTGGACTTGGTACAAGTGGGTGGGACTCTTCTTGAGACTCAAGTAAGTAATCAAGTAGCGTAATGTGTAATTTCAGGTTAACAACGTGCAAATAAATTATGTGTGTTTGAATAATACTTTTATGAAAATAAATACTTTTCATAAAATAATAATTTAATGCCTATTATATGTTAAAACATTGCCAACATTCATGATCAACCATAATCCTAGAAGCAGTTAGGATTTTAAGACATGTACGTGTGTATGTGACGGAGAGAGAGAGAGAACGTACAGTTGATTCATTTTCTTTTGAAGAAAATGTTTTTCAACTTTGAAAACAGAATATTCTTAATATATTCTTTGTTACAAGTGGTTTTTACATATTGATTATTTAGCTCAAATAGTAATTAGGTATATCTTTAGTATAAAGTCAAAAAAATAAAACAAAAAAACAAGTCCCCTGGTTTTCTTAAGTAACACATTAAAAAGAATTTATAAAATACTTAGCAAATATAAACTTTTAGAAATGAAAATAAATTCTGATTTAAATACAATTTCAGAAAATCTCTCACTTCTTCAGCACAAGTTTCTAGTGATTCCATAATTAGGGAAAGTACCTCAATCAAAGAAAGCAATGAATGCTGATATATCATCTATGCACTTTTGACAAAATATATAGATTTCTTCATGTTCTGACATCAGTCTCACTTAGAAATTTTTTGAGAAATTGTTATTTTACCGAAGATGCACAAAGAGAGGTACACACAGGTTAGAACACTGACAGAATTTCTAAATTATTTGCTTTCTAACTAGAAATAAGCTGTAAAATTCAAATTTATAGAGAATCTTTCAATATATCCTCCCTAAACTCTGCAGCAAGCAAATTTTCTACTTAGTTCAATGTTGCAATCTACATGTAGTGATACATTTTTCTTTAGATGATCTCTGATTGGGCCGGGCGCAGTGGTTCACGCCTGTAATCCTAACACTCTAGGAGGCTGAGGCAGGAGGATCACTTGAGGTCAGAAGTTTGAGACTAACTTGAGCAAGAGCGAGACCCCGTCTCTATTAAAAATAGACATTAGCAGGACAACTAAAAATATATAGAAAAAATTAGCTGGGCATGGTGGGGCACATGCCTATAGTCCTAGTTACTCTAGAGGCTGTGGCAGAAGGATCACTTGAGCCCAGGAGTTTGCGGTTGCTGTGAGCTTGGCTGACACCACAGCACTCTAGCCCAGGCAACAGAGTGAGACTCTGTCTCAAAAAAAAAAAAAAAAAAGAGAAAAGAAGAAAAAAATGATCTCTGATTGATTTCATGGGAAATATTGAAAATTTGTCAAAATCTGATCTTCAATTATCACAAGTCTCATCAATCTATCATTATCTGTACATTATGGTTTATATTATAATAAAAAAGGAATAAGCAGAAATATATCTAGAATGTACATTGTTTTGTAACTGTTAACCTGTATGTTCCATGTGAAGGTACTGTTTATTCTACTTTTCTCTGATTATCAGAACCTCCCTATAAAAAATCTTGTCATACTCTCTAAAAATAAACACTGTCTTTCAGCAACTTAGTATTTTCAAGTATGAAGCCCATGTCCATTCTAGTTTCCTTATAGTGTGTTATATAACAGATATATTGAAATATAATCAACACTTAATAAACTGCACAGGTATAAAAGATGCAAATTTTCAACTTTGACTTAAGTATGCAATTGTGAAACCATCACCACTATCAAGATAATGAACATAAGCATCACTCCAGAAAGGTTTTTGGGCCCCTTTTAATCACCTCTTTCCACTCAGCCATACCCAGCCCCAGGGAACCATTGGTGTTTTTTCTGTCATGATACATCAATTTTTATTTTCTAGAAATATAATACATGGGACCATACTATAGGTACCATTTTTCTCTGATTTCTTTCACTTGACACCCTTATTTTCAGATTCATTCATGTTTTTGTGTGTGTCAATTGTTCATTCTTTTTATTACTAGGTAGCATTCTATCGTATGGATATACATGATTTGTATATCCATGCATGCATTTCTCAAAAATTGGGTGTTTAAAGGTTTTGATGAATTTAATTAGGGCTGCTAACTCTGGCTTCTCTTCAGATCAACTAAGTCTTTCGCCTTTTTAAAATAGGGCTGCTATAGACATTTGTGTACAATCTTGTGTTAGCATATGCTTTCATTAATCTTCAGTAAATACCTGAGAATCAAATGAATTAGTAATATAGTATGTACACACTTAACATCATTAAAAAAACAACCAAAGTGATTTCCGAAATTGACATATAATTTTACATTCCCTTTTGCAATGTCTGAGGTATTCTGTCAGTCCACATTCATACTAACACTTCAGCTAATTGGAAATAATATGTGACTTTGATTACTTTCTCCAACAATTACAACTTACCAATTCTGGAAAATTGGGGCTAGAGGCAGCATGTTAGCCCATTAAGAACTAAATACTCTACCTCTCTCTAACATCACAGTTTGCAAAATCCAACAGGGTCAGAAAGAAATGAAAGGTAATAGCAAAGAGAAGTGAAAATTTATTTTTGAAAAAGCACACTGGCAAAATGGACATAGACTTGAGATTCTTCAATTAACAACTATTACCACGATAACGATAAAATGGGCTTATGTGGAATGAGGAATCTCATCCAAGTTAAAAATGAAAAAAAAAAAAATGTTGGGTAAATAGATTTCCCAAAAACTTTTTTTGGGAAGAAGACAGAGCAAGGGTGGTGATGAGAAAATTTAGGTTGGGGGGTGGGGGGCAGCTACGAGGAGGGGATAACCCTGGCCAGCTGGGAGATGTTCTGCAAGACCAGAATGTCTTTGCATCTAAGAAATACAAAGCTGAAATCCTTTGGTTTCTTAGTAGAAGAAAAGTGCCATCTGAAAAGGAAAATTGTTTTGGAAGGTTTTGATAATGAACCTAGCAGTTCAGAATCAACACATTGAGAATGTGGGGGTTTATTTAGTAACTGTGTCACTAGAGTTGAGTCAGGATTAGTTACAAGCTCACTCATCCTACACTTGGAATAATGAGTGGAAACATTAGAAGAAAGTTTCTCTCTTTTGGCCTTTTATAAACTTAAAACATTTAAATCAGCCAAGCAAAAAAACTGCTTTGAATGCCTAAGTGGCAAAAGCACACCTAGAAGGTAATCAATGCTAAACAAAAAAATGGACTCAGTGGGATTTAGACCGCTCTTCACGCTCTTATTCATCCGTTTTATCCAGCTACCAGATAGAAAGTGGGAACTCGGTGACACCGCAGCAAGGGGTCATCTTCAGCCCACAGAACCTCCTCATTAAGTTTCAATTATTTTGCCAGTTTGTAAAACCGTGCAGTTTTTCCATATTTCTTACATTCCTAACACATGTAGGTGGTTAATGCCTCTTCACATATGTTTCACAGCAGGTTCTGAACTATTAGAACACTTTCTGCTAAAGTTCTTTTTCAATAGAGCATGTAAATGTGATCCCTGATGGGTGGTGCTTCTTCAGACATGATAAGAATCACTGACTCAGCCACTGCACCAAGCAAGGAGAACAGTAGCGGAAGACTTGCTTACTAAGTTTCTTTGACAGAGCATAAAGACAGATAGACCACACATAATGCTCTATGCTGTGTGCTAAGGTAGGTAGGTAGGTAGATAGATAGATAGATAGATGATAGACAGATGATAGATCTTAAAATTGCCTTCTCAATGTTTAGTACAATGAAACATTCAGTGAGCTGACCTAAATACTACCTAGATGACTCCTATAATATATTTACTCATGGGAATTATCTGGATTTGCCAAAATAAGAACTATGCTGCAGAAATTAGATATTTTTAGTGAAATTAGTCTTAGAAAATTGCCTAGTTTATTGCATTTCCCATTCAACTAAGATACACTAATACACCTGGAACTTCATTCTAATTTTGAATATGAAAAAACATCTATGTAGGTATAAGGAATTTAAGTATGATTTTGTTAATCATACATTTTAGTCTAAGTAGACCAAAGTCACATAAAATAAGATATTCCCCAATGTTTAACAAAAATGGTTTTTGAAATTTTCTAGGCCTATATATTTTTACTTGCTATCTCATTTGATTCTCTCAAGAGTCTTGCTGAAAGTAAATAGAGCAGATAGTCTAATGCTTATTTTGCAAATGGGGAAATTGAGGTTTGAGTTACCAGCAGGATTATACAGTCAGAACATAGTTCATAGTTGCCTTTTACTGACTACAACTTTGATATGATCTTATATTGTGCCATAAAGTTTGTTTTCTCTACTGCCGGTAGAGAAAACAAGGATACTGTGATACTATTTTTCTGTTTTCCTCTTTTAATTCCTTTCCAATAGCTAGGCAAATTCTAATCTTCCTGCAAGCTTAGACTCACATTCACAGTCTCCAAAAGTTTTTTTAATAAAAAATACACAAAAAAGGAAAGTTTTGAGGACTGTAACTAAAGAGTGTACCACTTAGTGACCCCATAGAAAACAGATGGCAAAACTCAATACAGGATGATTATAATTCCCGGAGGCTATATTTACAAGATTTTGCAAAGGTATAGAATAGGAAAAAACAAGCAAGTGTACAGTGACCAGGAGTTTATCATCCCTATCTCTTGAAGAGAGAGTGTGGGGGATATGTCCCTTACCTTTGCTGTCCTCTCCATGATCTCCTGCCAAGGCTACCCTATTGGTTGAATACTTGAAGGCACTGAACATATTAATGTAATCAGGACGGGATGGCCTTTGGTTCAGGAGAGAAACATGGAGAAAGGTGGAGAGTAGATTTAGAAGAGTAAAAGGAGTAATGGAGAAGACTTCAATGAGAGCTTTATTAGAATGAATAGACTACTTAGAATACATTTCCTAATGGTAGGAAATTCTGTCCCTTCTCTACATGCTTCCTCTTGGTAGAGGAATTATTTCATAGTAATTCATATAATTAAGCATAACTTGTGCCTATACACACATATATTATCATCTGATTACAAGAATAGGAAGTGGAAATGTCTTGATAATTAACCTACCACTTCACCTGTCATGCAAATGTAAGTCATATTATATGTGACTGCGCATGGTGGGCCTACCACTAGAGCTCCCAGAAATAGAGTAAAAAAGTCAAGATGCCTCTAAGAATCAGGCAAATGATGTATGTGAGTGAATTATATTGGGTTTAAGAAAACATACATTTTATTTTAGTTGTTTTAAAGTGTGAAGATTTTTTTCTCTCTCATTTTTTCAAATTTGGTAGGTATGTGGCTGATACGTTGTTTCCTCATTTTATTTTTATTTGAAAGAAGAAAATGAACACAGCAACAACAAAAGAAAACACACAAAACTTCAGCAACCCAATAGTAATCAGTTAGTGCTCAAGGGAATTTGTGGTATCTGTTGGCTGCCAGCTACCTCCTGAAATCACTGGATCATTTTTCCCAGATCAGGTGAGACAAACAATTCTGTTAGTAAGTTACAGGGGTGCAACAACTAGAGGCGGGTGGAAAGATCTAGTTTTTGCTGAATCTATGCTGAGGAAGTCACTAAAGGGTATTTCTTTGTGTTTGTCACAAGTTGTGTATCAGTTATCTATTGATACTGCAGTATTGTCTAACATATCACCCACAACTCAGAGGTATATAATAGGAAATATTTATGTCTGGCACGTTCCAATGACTTTTGCTGACCTAGACTTGGATTAACTATATAATTGTTCATGCCTCTGTGTAGTAGCTTGCTCTTTGAAGTGTCTGCACATTGGTTCTGATAATTTTGACAAGATTCACTCACATATTTGGGGCTTAACAGGTTATCAGCTCATCTAAGATGATCTCAGTTGGATTGTTTGGGGAATGTCAGCCCTGTTTCACATCTGTCTTCCAACGGGTGACAATGAGCAGGTTCTCCTGGTAAAAGGAGGAGCAAAAGGAAGAGTGAGTCTCTCTGTGTAAGAACTTCTCATGTTTCCGAATGTGTTACATTCACTAATATCCTATGGGCCCAAACAAATCACATGTCTGAACAGAGTCAGATTGGGAAGACACCAAAGACTCAGATGGCAATGGGAATATATTGTGTAAGGCTTAAAGATTCTTTTAGTGGCAGAACACAACACAGTGTAACCCTTGGATCAATGACAGCCAGATAAGGAAAGTGATTAGGGTGTGGACTTGAGTCAGGCTCTCAAAACTAGGTCGACTGTATTAAAAAAACAAAACAAAAACTATATCATAACATGGATCCAGGGAGAGATGAAAAATCAGAGACATATTTTATTTCTATCACATAATAGAAATTCAAATATTTCCTGACTAGTTTGAAATTCCTATTAAATTAAATTAAAATTCACAGCCACTTTTATGTCATCACATGCAAAAAGTTTTATGTGTGTTTTAACTTTCACGATTTGTATTAATTTAGCATGTAGTCTGATGATCACAAAGACTCTTCATTTAACTACATATTAAGCCTAAAAACTTTGGGTCTGAGAGAGATTTTCCTAGAATTATATTCCCATTATTAACCTTAAATCATTCTTACGAGAATGTGAGTTCCCATGAATTTTTTCATTAGAAGGAGCACAACAGTCAGTCATTGCTAATGCCTGATATGTCTGGTTATGTCTGATTGAATAACTGTGCACTTACTTATGCTAATTATCAATGTCTTGTGCACTCTGTTATCACAGAGCTGTTATCACAAGTAAGCATTCCAAGTTCAGTAATCTTTTGAAGAATGATTCTCTAAACCGGCATGGTGAAATGTACCCTTGTAAATTCACCATGCACATCCTGAGGAGGCCTGCCTATGCAATACGAGGTCTTCCCCAGTGCCAGGTCTAGGCTTGCCCATTGCTACAGTCTGAATGTGTCCCCCAAAATTCATGTGTTGGAAATGTAATTCCCAATGCAACTGTATTGGGAGGTGGGGCCTAATGGGAGGTGTTCAGATCAGGCGGGCTCCACATTCATGTATTGATTAATGTTACTGTAAGAAGGGGATCAGTCAGCAGCCATCAACTTCAAGGCAAGACCCTCCACCAGCAAAAAGATTATGACTCGCTGAAGACTCAGATGATTTCTAGTATTTTTTAGCAATAAAGTGTTTTTAATTGAAACATGTACATTGTATTTTTAGACATAATGCTGTTATGTACATAATAGACTATAATATAGTATAAACATAGATTTTTTTATGCACTGGGAAACAAAAAACATCATGTGACTTCCCTTAGTGTGATATTCACTTTATTTCAGTGGTCTGGAACTGAACCTGCAATATCTCCAAAGTATGCCTGTACTTTTTATCTCTTTTCTAACATTATTTTAATATCTTAAAGCATTTTATTAATATGTATGTCACTCTTTATTACTTGTTTTTTCCAAAAGTCTATTTTTGTAATATTATATTTATAACCACTCAAATTTTTTTCTGATTCATTTTTCATACACACATCCCTTTAATTTTAACCTATTCATATCATAGTATTTGAATTTCTTATGAATACCTTATAGTAGAATTATGTTATATTTTTCTGATTCTGATGATATGTGTTTTTAAATGGTGTATTTAGATTTTTGCTGACTTTCTCTATTTAATTTTTTAACCTTTTAATTTGAAATCACTATATACCCACAAGAAGCTGCAAAAATGTGACAGAGATGTTTTATATACCTACCACTTAGCTTTGCTCAGTGGTGGCATTTTAAAGAATTATAGTGCACCACCAAAACCAGGAAATTGATTGACCCAATACTATTAATTAGACTACAGACAACCCCTAGAAAGAATAAATCTGTGCATGCATTACTTTTTCCCATATTCTTGTGAATAACTTTATGACATCATATCACATGTATAGATCATATAATCACTACCATTATACAGTGCCCCTTATAATCATACATTTCCTCCCCTTCTCTAACCTCTAGAAACCACTTATTTGTTCTCTGTAGCTTTAATTTTGTCATTTTAAGAATGTTATATAAATGGAATCATATAGTATGGAAGGACTCTTGCATTCAGCAGCCTACCCTTAAGATCCATGCAACAGATTGTGTGTATAGATAGTTTATGCTTTTCTTATATAGTAGTATTCCACTTTATACAATACAGTTTGTTTGACCATTTACTTATTAAAGGATATTTGGGTTGCTTCCAGTGTTTGTTTAGTACAAATAATGCCACCATGAATATTCATATATGGTATTTTTGTTAACGTAAGTTTTCCTTTTCTAGAATGAATGTCCAGGAGTGTGATTGCTGCATCATAATGGATAGGTATAATTGTTACAAAACTGCCAGAAAAATTTCAGAGTGGTTTTACTATTTTGTATTCTCACTAGCTTGGTATGAGAGAACAAATATTCCCCATTCTCTTATTATGTGTTTATTATTGTATAGAATTTATATACTTTCTTTGGTGAAATGTCTGTTGAACACTTTTGCAATTTTTAACTTGTATTTTTTTGTATTATTTTACTGTCAAGTATAGGTAGCTCTTTATATATTATGGACATGAATCTTTTGTTAGATAAATGATTTGCAAGTATTTCCTACTAGCAAATGGCTTGTCTTTTCACCTTGTAAACAGAACTTTTGAAAGAGCAGAAGTTCCTAATTTTGATGTTCAAGGTTTTTTTTTTTTCTTTTATGGATATTCCTTTGGAATCAATTCTAAGAATATTTTTACCTAGCCATAGATCATGAAGATTTTCTATAATATTCAGTTCTAAAAGTTTAATAATTTTGTACTATGCATTTGTATAAGAGATGAGGTTTAGGTTAAAGTTCACTTTTTACAATTAATGTTTAGGTGTTTATCATTTGTTGAAAAAAATTCATTTCCTTTTGCAATTTTGTCTAAAGTTAGTCTGTGTGTATTTTTATAGATTTATTTCTAGGTTCTCATTTCTGTTCTACTGATGCATATGTCTGTCTTTCTGCCAAAGCCATACTCTGAGGATTAATGTAGCTATATAGGAGATTTTAAATCGGGTAGTATGATTCCACTAAATTAATTCATCTCTACCAAAATTATTTTAATTACTTGATTCCTTTGACTTTTATAAATTATAAGATAAGCTTATCTATATGTATTAAAATATCTTGGAATTTTGATAGGAAAAGGATAGAATCTATACATCAATTTGGGGAGAATTGCAATCTTTACTATGCTGAGCACTGAATTCATGAACACCGTATGCCTTTCCCATTACTTGCAGCTTTTTAAAAATTTTCCCTAATCAGTTTTGTGGTCCCCAGCATATAAAACTTGTTCATGTTTTCTTATAATTATACTTAAATATTTTATCACTGGAGCAATTGTAAATTTCTTCTTTTAGCTTGATTTGCACATGTTCATAGCTAATATAAAAAATACGATTTTTTTTCTTAAGTGTTGATTTTATATCGTATGGCCTTGCTAAGTTTCCTGTATTGGCCTAGGAGAGATTTATGTATTTCTTGGGATTTTCTATGTGGGTTAGAATGTCATATGCTCATAGGGTAGTTTTATTTCTCAAGCTGTATCTTTTTATTTCCTTTTATTTTGTTATTGCACTGGCGAGGCCTTATGGTACTATGTTAAATAAGGGTGACATAAGTAGACATCCTTCTCTTGTTTCAACTTCAGGTGGAAAGCATTCAGACTTCCGCCATTAAGTATTATGTGAGATTTAGGTTTTTAGTAGATGTCTTGATTAGGTTGAGGAATTTTCTTTTATTCACAGTTTGCTTAAGTTTTCTTTTTTAAACCAGGAATAAATATTGGATTTAGTCAAATGATTTTTCTGCAATTGTACATATAATTGTAATTTTCCTCTTTACTCTATTAAGAGGTTAATTGTATTCATTCATTTTCAAATATTGAAAATGATTAAATTTCTAGAATAAATCCTACTTGATAATGGTAAATATCTATACCTATATCTAAATATCTCTATCTCTATGCTAGCTACCTAACTAGCTAGATATGATTCACGAATATATTATGGAAAATCTTTTGTCTATGTTTAGGGGGGATACTGTTCTCTATATTTCTTTTATTTTTTTCTTTGTGTATTTTTCTTGTCTCATTTTTCTATGAGCATAATGCTGGCCTTATGAGTCACATTATATTAGACCCATAACATGCTACTTATTAATATAGTGCTATATTTTAGATTTTTGAGTACATGGCTGATACTCTTATTTTTCTGAGGTATGTATCTACAAGGGACAGGTTTAAAATATCTTATAAAAGAAATGTAAAGAGAAAGGAAAAGAAGCAATATTCACCTATGATAGAAGAAATATATTACATAAGTCAGACAATTATTTTGAAAGAGTCTATCAAGAATTGCAATGGATTTGAGATTTTTCCCAATTTGCAGGCTAAGAAACTACTCTGACACTGTTACATAGTGATGGCAGAAGATGCAAGACTCCCATTTCAGTGACAACGTCTCTTTTATTCATATCTACAGCAGTAGCCAGAATATCAGCATTTTGTTATGTCAGTTCTCTGAACCCCAATTCCCACAGGGAGACGTAAAAGGGGTCAGGTGACACATGCACATGCCCTGGGTCACATTACTGGAGAGGAATTTGAGCTCAGAGAACTCAATCTCTGAGAATGAATAGCAAGCATGCCTACCTATTGCTCTGGAAGTATATACTATCTCTATCGACCAAGTTTGTCTGCTGTTCAAATTTCTTTGAAAATATAATATAGGCAAAAGGTAGTCAATACCTCTGCTTTTCAAACAAACATAAACATAACAGATCGATGGAAAATTGTCTCCCAACAGAAGATTTTCCATGTTGTTTTTATTCCTGCCCCTATAACCTATAAATATAAAGGGCCAATTCTAGGAGACCTGTCTCATAAGGTACTATGTGTAGTGAAGTTCCTGCAATTGACTTATGATATGTATTAAAGATAGTTAATAGTGGATGGTAAAGGTAGAATGAAAGAATAATAGTGTAGATTGTCCCCTTTTAGATGTGTGGAATTTTGTGGGGAAAGTTGGAAATGAGAGAGAGAGAAAGAGAATGAAAGAGGGGAAGAAAGGGAAGGAGGAGAAGAAGAAGGAAGGGACAGAAGGAGAAGGGGGGCAAGGAGACAGACAGAGATGAGAGAGAGAGAGCAAGAAAGCAAGATGTAAAACCTGACCAATTGGAGTTTTGAGTGTTACATTAATATTTAGCAGGGCACTTAGAAACCCAGTAGAAAAGAAATTTGTAGTATAAACAAAGGAACTCATGACAAAGACCCCAATTCTTTATGCTTTGAGATTTCAATTCTCACACTCTCCTCCTTTGTGGGCTCCCTACTGGAGGCTGAGGGAGAAGATGACAATTTAAAAAATGAGTATTTTCACCTATAATGATAAAGCAGTATCTGAGAGGACAGTTTTTATTGGACTGAATTGTTTGTTAGATTACAGTTTTGGTATTTATTTTTCTTTTGAGAATGATATACAGGGGCCAGAGATGAGCTATAGCTTCAATAAAACAATTACTTCTCTGCATAACAGATTTCTGAGAAGAATAATAACATTAAATTAGTTAATCAAACCTCTAATTAAAAGATTCTTTCATTAAACATTTACTGAGAACCTTGCGTTTGATGCCATAATTACATTTAGTCAGATTTCAATTCTTACAGATTATATAAAAAGTGTATTCCTCCATTTATTTAGGTTTTTAATATTTTATAAATATTTTGTGATTTTCAGTGTATAGATTATGCATATTTATTATTAAATTTATCTCTAAATATTTCATGGTTTTGATGTTATTTTAAATATATATTTATAGTTTTACTTTCTGATTGTTCAATGCTAATATATAGAAATAGAATTGTTTTCATTTTTTATCTTGATCTAGTGCCCTGTGACCTTGTTATCTCAGTTAATAGTTCTCTTAGCTTTTTTTTTTTTTTTTTTGTTATAACTGGGGTGGATTCCATAGGATTTCCTACATAGATGATCGTGTCTATCTATGAATAAATACAGTTTTATTTCTTCCTTTCCAATCTATGTGCATTTTATTTCTTTTAAATCTATTGAGTCATAGTGGGCTTTCTTTGTTTTGTTTTTGTTCCAAAATATTGTGTATCTTGGTATATGTTCCATGTGTGCTTATAAAAAACTATAACTCAGCAACTCCATATGGTGTAGTTTTGTATAAATTTCAATAAGATGAATTTAAGATCACAACTATTTGGTTTACAGGTTTTTTTGGCCAGTGGCTTTCTGTTAATTATTATATAATTTATTGAGAGAAGAGGTTTCGAAATAGCTAACTGTAATTATGGAATTGTGTATTTTTCCTATTAGCTTTCTTCATGTTTGCTTCATGTATTTTAAAGCTCTTTTATTAGGTTTATTAAGATTATGATAGCTCATGTAATGAAATTATTATGGCCTCTAGACAAATTGACTACTTTGTCATTTTACAATACCTTTCTTCATCCTTGGTAATATTTCTTCCCTTGTCTGTTATTAATATATCCACTCTAGATTTTTTTTCAAATTAGTGCTAGTATCGTATGTATTTTTCTATCTTTTTTATTTTTAACCTCTCTATGGGTTTATATTTAGTTTCTTGTAGATAGCACATAGTTGGGTGCAGTAGTTTTAAAACATGACCATAAATTATTTAACATTCCTTTTTTAATAATTGGAGTCTATTCTCTTCTTCTTTAGTGTAAGCTGGACTTAGTGACTCATTTTTAATTGAATAAGGCAGACATGGCGATGTGTCTTTAGAAACTAAATCATAAAAGCACTGAAGCTTCATTCTTGCTCTCTCTAAAATAGCTCATTCTGAGGAAGTTACTTGCTTTGTCACAAGGACATTTGGGCAGCACTGCGGAATAATTCATACAGTGGGATTGAGGCATTTTGACAGCAAGTGGATCTTCGAGCACCTGTCAAACCTTTCAGATGATTGTAGTACTGGCCAACAACTTAATTGCAATCTAACAAGAGACCATGCACAAGAACCTCCCAGTAAATCCCCTCCCAGATTTCTGATTCTCAGAACATGTGTAAAATAATACAGCTCTTGTTTTAACATGCTAAGTTTGGGCGTAGTTTGTTATACAGCAATACATACTAAAGCACGGGGTCTTACTATTTTATCCAACCTAATAATCTTTGTCATTAATTGATTTGTTTGGACCACTAGCATTTAGTGTGATTACTGGTATGATCAGGCTTAAATCTACCACATTGCTATTTGTAGTCTCTGCCTCCCATCTGTTCTAATCTATAAATGTGATGTATCTCTCTATTTGTTTAGATCTTATTTCATTTCTCTTAGCAATATTTTCTAGTTGCCAGTTTAGAAGTTTCCAATATCTTTAATAAATTTATTTCTAAATAGTATATGGGTTTTGATGATTGAAAACATTATTTTTAAATTGTATTTTTCAATTGTTTTCTGTTGATATATAAAAATACAATTGATTTTTGTGTCTTGACCATATATATGCTAGTATCTCAAAGTAACATTGTCGGATAAGAAAATAAGTTGGAATTTATTTTATGACACTTCTTTTTCTTTAAAAAAACGTCATTTTTATTTTAACTTTTTGTCAAGTTAAAGTAAACGTTTCAGTCTTGTGTCTAGACAGCATATAATGGATTCAAAAAGGACCTTCTAAAAATAATGATCCTTCTTTGGATCATTACAACATAAAGATATTGACCAATGGGAAAGATTTCAAGTTAGATGGTCTAAATGTGACAGCCATATATTTTGTCATCCCAAGTTCTCTGATATTTTCCAAATTTAGCCATAAAAATGAATATGTTAATATAACCTGCCTATTTATAGAAATGATGCACTCTTCATTCTCTTTGGGGAAACACTGATCAGCTTCACCTTGAATCTATGGCAAACATGGCATTAAAAATAAATATGCGAGTATAGTTAGTTTTTTCTCTACACATACATCTGTTATTTGTTTTATTGTCAAAAAGATGAGAAATACGTGTAGTTTCTGCTCACTGCTCTAGTAGTTCTGCAAGTTTACTTTCAGTTTTGAAAAATCATCTGCAGGCATTTTTGTTTGTTTAAGAATTAAAAGGACAAGGACTTTCCACAAAAGGAGGTTCCTATTCAGGTAATTACCAGTATACAGCTATTTTTTTTCTAGACAATATTCTTTCGAAAGACTCAATGAACTTTGATTTCTTTTAAATTTGGAAAATCCTTTTTTTTTTTTTTGTGGTAAGAGCTATATTTTAGTGCATCTTCCAGTTTGAAGGAAGATTTCTCTTTGTTGGTCTATCAGGTATATAAAATATGTTGGTCTAAAATTTCAAAAATGATTTTCTTACTTAAAGTAAATGGACCCCATGTGATCTAAACCATATAATTTTTTGTTTGTTTAAAGGATATGGAGTTCATAATGTTAATTATTATGAATTTCAGTATTATTTTAATAGTTCCACATTTATACTACAGGCAATATATATGTCACTAGCCACATGTATGAATATCTACAATAAATAGAGCTCATATTATTCAAAATTTTTAAAATGAAGACATACACATTTCTAAAATAATTTTAACAAAATACACAGCAAATGATTTCAAATGGTTTCTTAAAATGCCCAGATTTAAGGAAATTAATATACAAATTATAGCTATACAGACAAATAAATGAATAGATAGATAAATAGACGTCTTTGTTTTTTAAAAAAATAGTCATTTATTTCAAAAATAGCAAGTTCATGAAACATGGAATATTATCCTCCACTTCCTTTTTGTCACCCATGGTGTCTCACATGTTGCCAATGTTTCTGATTTACTCAGAAAGTAGTTAATACAACTAGATCAAATGGATCTGATTGTTCAATTCCACCAATTCTTTCCCCACACACTCTGCCTTTAAATGTAGAGAAGAGTTTTCTTTCTCTTTCTTTTCTTAAATTCTCCACTTAAAAGCAAAGTAAAGATAGAGATACAGATTACATTTACACATATAAAGCAATTGATTTGTTTTCCATTCATTTCAACATAACGGGCTTTTATTCAGTGCCTTCAATGTACCAAGACACATGATAAATATTCAGGATATAAGGATAAAATGGCTCTGCCTCTAGGGACCACAGTGTTGTCTTAATTTGATGAATCATGGTAATGAGGGCCATAGAGAATTTTTTTGAGTGTTAAGTAATTTATGTATTTTTTAAATTTTCTGAATTTGTACAAAACTAGGAGATTATGAATCCACTATACTAGGACATAAAGTTTAACTCAAACTGGAAAGTCTCCACTATTATTCAAAATCAATAACAGGAAAAATACTTGATCTTTTATTGTGAAACTTAAGAGTTGCTAAAAAGTTTAGTGATCATTAAAATCCAAATCCTTGGGGCCATAAAATAAAATTATTGCTTTTTCACTATATGAATTGATGCATAAATTATTTAAACTACTGCCAATTTGTATGCCATGTTGAAATAATCACTCTGGAGTCCATATCATTTGTTGAGAAAATAAGAAACTGTTGCTTGATTAGAATTAAATTTAATCTTAAAAATCAACCTGAAATTTTCTGTTTGATTAGATACATGTCTTAATTATAAGTAGTAAATACAAATAATCTTTTCATATACTTACTAATAGAATAAAATTTTAAATTATTACAACATTGAAACAGGTCTTTTTATAATATATATTTTCACCTACTTCTAATCAACTTATTTGTTATAAACATGAAGCAGGACAAATATAGTTAAAATATATGAGGGAAAGCAATAAAACAATGAATTTAAAAATAATATTTTAAATAAGTGACATCCATTTATTCATTACAAATTAAATAAGCAGAGAATATTTTAAGCTAATATTATGATATATACTTTACTGAAAACTGTTTATTGAAAATATAACTAAGTAAAATATAATGAATTTTGTGTTGATAAATTAATGCCACAAAGAGAAATTAAACAACCAACTGTATTATATTCATATAAGGGAACTTTCTACATTGCACACTTTTTAAAACTTTACAATTAAATATTGATATGCAATTTGGCAAACCTTATTTGTATATCTATGAGATATTCTATATGTTTGCAAAATTCATAATAATTTGGATTAGTAAATAAGTACATGGTTTTATGAAAATTATGAATGACTATATGTAGCACATAATGTGATAAATACAGAACTTTTATTGTGTTAAAACCCGTTTTTTTTCTTTTTGGCTATTTTAACTTAACTTTTTGGTTATTTTCTGTCTTTACTGCTTGTTAAATTGTCAGGAATAGATGAAAATTCAAGATTTACTTGGAATGTATTTCACTATTATTAGCTCAAAGAATGGATCCAATATCCTGATTATTTTTAAAAAATGATAATAATAACAATAGCAACTTACTGTGTCCCTATCACTGTTCTAAACATTATACCATGTTAGCTCATTTAATAGTCACCGGAACTTTATGAGATACATACTATTACTATCCTCATCTTACAAATGGAAAAATTGAATTTCAGTTGTATGTGAAGTTTCTTTTGACCACATGCCTCAGCCATATTTCTTTTAACTCTTTCTCAAAAGCAACCACTGGTATGAGTTTAGTGTACATTTGCTGAGTCCACTTTTATTTTTTGCATTCAAGTGTCTATGTATGAAAAATAGATAACAGTGTGTTGGGGGTTTTAAGTACATACAAATAGTATAAATCAGACTGCGTGCAATTCTGAAAACTTATTTTCTCAAGATATAGAAATGTTGTTACATTTTTTTTATTCTTTTAAGTTGTTACATTTGATTCCAACCATTCAAATTTTACAACTGGAGAAATGAAAGCTGAGATATTTTTATTTAATGAAGATAATTTAGTGAATTAACATTTAGTTCCCCTTATTATCAATCTAATACCTTTCCCACCACGTAGCAGCCACTTCCAATTGCATCTTATGTGATCTTGCATAATTCACTAGTCTGAATTTCAGTGTACTCATTAGCAGCCCTGGGAGAAGATGATACAGCTGAACTAGATGATCTCTACTTTCAAAAGTCTAAAAGGCACAATTTTGTCATCAGGACTATTTTTTTAAAAAATTTCTCATGCCTATATTGGCTCTTTGGTATTAGGCTTTGGTGTTTTCTTGAAATCTCTTGTGGTTCTGGACACATAAATAGCTAGGGAAGAATCAAGATTTGTGAAATTGATATGATTACTTCCATACATTGATCTGTCTACAATGTCCTCTGAGTATGCTTCCCAGGAGAGGACCTTTCTGTATACTCTCTTTTTCTCTTTATTTTTCCTTAGGGACTGACTTAGTTATATCAAATGAACTAATGTGACTAAAATCTTTTAAATAATCTTTTTAAATTCCTATTAAAATTATTTTTTACACTTATACTTTTGCATGTATATGCAGTTTCTTGACCTTTAAAAAGCATTTATAAGAAATCCACTAAATGATAGTTTTCTGTAATCTATTTATTATAAATGATTGAAGACTCACACTTCCATTTTAACTCCTAACATAAACTTTCAAATAATTTTGTGTAATGTGAAAAAGATCCTTGAGTTCAACAAGTACTATGATTTTTCTTTATTCTCTTAGTATATTTCTAGTCTCCAACATCCTCACAGCCTCTAGTGTCTCTGGTAAATAGCCAGAGGATTAATGTTTTAGTGAAAGCTAACTTGTCACCTTCAAAGGGAATCCTCTTCAAATCAACGTCTCTGTGTGTCTTGACTATAAAGCAAATTTTAAATAAACACCGTAAAAAGAAAGAGAAATTGTTACCTCTTCAAGCATTTTTCTCTATCAATTTGAACCAATGTTATACATGAACATACACAGAAATTTATGTATGTATATAAAACTGTATATACTTGCTTGCAGTGATCTTTATACATATAGACATTTTTATAAGAGAAGCCTCTCTAAAGTAACAACAACAATATCAACCAAAGTAATTAATGCATATTGCTTTCTTTAAGTAATTTAAAATTTTATTATGATTTGTATACCTTCAGGTAATATCAATCCAAAAATATATCACATAATCACAGACTCACTTTGCAATGACTTTTAAGGTTGTAAGTTCTAATCTCAAAATTTGGTTTCTCCCTCATGATAAGATGGTATATGCAAATATTTTATTAGATCTCCCATTTACTGAAAACCAAGTAATCTAAATAACAAATGAACATGACAAAATTCTTTAATGCCGAAAAAGCACTGAAATAATGTAGAAGGACATTATCAAGACAATTAATTCATTCTTTTTGTTATTTTTCCCCATTTGTTGACTCATTACCTTCCTACCAAGCTCCAACTTGAAAACTAAAATGATACAGTAAAAAGATGCTTAAAAGAGGGATTTCTGAAAGAATAAATAGATCAAAAAACACTTTTAAGAAATCTATCCTGTTTCTACTAGCATTTGACCAAATTTATTAAGGAAATAATGTGGTGATTTTATTAACTTATATTTTTTTATCATTTATTGAGTAATGCTGAGACCTTCTTTGGTTTCATCTATTTTTAATCTTCAGAATAGTTAATGGTGATTCATTTATCTAAGAGATCTTATTGGTCGAAAAATAATCAGCTCTTTCTACAGCTTCAATACCTTAGAGACTGCTGCATTTGTCATCCCAAAATCATGCAACATAATTTAAGTGTTATTTAATAACACATCTGACAGACTTTTTTAAAAAAAATACTGTTTCATTTTAATTTGACTATCTCATAATGGCATCCAGGGAAGCACCTTGAATGTTTCCAAATCCATTTTAGGCAAGCTCCTTCTGGGAAGTTTTCATGCTGTTAGCTAATCTCATCCCTAGTGATTTAATTATTGTTTAACAAAAAAAAGTATTATTTTTCTGAGATTAGCCTGTTTCACCTTTTTCTATAATTTTCAGTGCCAACCCTTTCAGTGTTCACCCTTACAATGAACCTACTGGGAGGTATAAAGTCTTGTGTAGAGTGAACTTGAGTACAACATGGGGTACTTTTGCACGTTTGACTTTTTAAAAAATAATAAGAAAATAATTTATAGAACAGATAGATAGGGTTCAATTGCATTTTACCACTTCTTTTACATATTTGATTTAAATCCTTTATGCTGTAGAGTGCTAGAGTAAGTTTACTGTAATACAGAATGAAAATGTTATTTCCAGATATATTTATAGTCTCATTATATTTTCAAGAACCATTCTCACAGAAATGACATGTTATAATTTTAACTTCATGGCTTAATAAAATTATTATGTGTAAATGAGTAAGAATACCCTAATAAGTATATTTGACCTAACATAGAAACTAGGAGGCTTGTAAGAACAATCTCATAATGAGAATGAGTTCGACAAAAATTATAAGAAAAGAAGAGTATACAGTAGGATGATATTTAAAGCATTTATAGATGTCAATTCTATTAATTTCCTTCCTAATTTCCATACTATAATTCCGTGTTATGTCCTTATTTCGGCTTATGAGCTATGATTCTGTCCTTGCCCTAGATGGGAGAGGAGATCTCAGAGAAACTGTTGAACCAAAATGTCAGATTTATAACTTTATGTATGAAAAATAAAGCCCTCTCCTCAAAAGAAAACAAAATAAACAATACAGAATAAAAATAAAATATGCAGAAAACAGGATCAGGCAGAAGGGGCCACCACCCAACACCCTCCCACTACCACTGTTCTGTATGGAGGAGATTAGAAAGGAATGCAATGAGAGTGTTAGATGCCAATGGCATGAACGTGTATTCATCTCCGTCCTGTTTCAAATCAAAAATTGAGACTGTAGGATCTTCAAATAAATTTAAGACTCTGGGAGAAAAGACATTGTATCCACTCTTTGTGTGGAATTCAGGGCCTTGACACTTTGAAAATAAAGCCTGTCACTCCAAATGGTTTTGGAACAATACAGCCAAAACGGCTGTGTGGGGTTAGAAACAGACTGGGCTTACTGGTAGTCATAGTTGAGCAAAGCAGTCATCTGAGCCTCCCTAGTGCTCAAGAGGGCTGTGAAACTAAGTTGCAGTTGCAGGGCAGCCTATGATCTGGAGGACTTCGGATGGCATCACGAGAGACTGAGGCCATGGCTTCAGGGGCTGAGTGAAAAATAGGGCATCTGCATAGAAGTATTATTATATATGGACATATATATAATAATATCTATATATTTATATATATAGATATATAAATTCCTCAGACATCAGATGAAATATTACTTGCTACTGTGTTGGCTGATACGTTACTCAGAGTGAGGTGAAAATCAATCTGTAATTAAAGCAAATGTGTGGATGCCCTATCTTATAAACAGAAAGAATTACATCTGATAAAGGCTTTATAAAATATATAATTTCAAAGCACATTAAATATCTAGATATAGGAAGTTTCTATATATCTAATATATAAAATCATCATTGAAATAGTCAATTTTAGAGTCAAATAACTATCATTTAATTTTCTTTAGATAATAATTGTTTAGGCAAAATACTATGGTCAATTTTGAACTGTTTAATATAAATAAAAATTTGGATGATTATTTACAATCATAGTTACACATGAAGGCAATCTCTATGCATGAAGAGAAATCACTTTCGCAAACATAAAAGACCTAAAGTACTTTTCTTTAGGTAGTATTTCAATGTGTTTATTAGTGATTATTTTTCCCAAACATACCAGATTAAAATTTACTTTTAAATTCGCTTATTCAAAGAGTTCAGATTTCTTAATTGATTTCCTTCCCAAAAAATCTTGATCTGTAAAATTTAATAGTGCTTACTTAACTCTGAGGAATATTATTTTTAATGTTCAAGTAATGTCAGGTTTATGGATTACACGCAATAAACTAAGTTCAAATATGCAATGTTCAGGACAGTTCTCCAGGTGGTCTGGACCAGCCAAGTTCTTCCCACTTTCATATTTGTAGTTCTTGATAACTGAAAAGCATGCTGGGAATGTAACGTCTTAAGATAAGTGGGAACTGGCAAGAACAGCGCAGGCTCTGGTCCAGTCTCCCCTGGAAACAGAATGTACTTTATCACTTTAGCCCAGTGTTTCATGAGAACCTGTGGTAAAAAACCTAGGGCAGGCTGCTGTCTTGGGGCCTTCAATGGGGACATGTGCAGTAGGCACTCCGTCCATCTCAGGCAGCTTTCTTGAACCCTGCGGAACTGGCTCACGTTGAATCCTAGGCCTATGTTGTTCCTTGCTGCCTGTCTGTAAGTAATAAAGCCACTTTATGTAATTTGTGTGCATGGGTATTCTGTGTCTCCAGATTCAGACAAATTGGTAACGAGTTCATAATGAACCTGCTTCAGAGAGGAGCAACAGCTACTTCATATGAAATATGTAGATACAGGAGAGTAGCACCTGGAGAGCCTGAATGTCTGTATGAACCCCAGTGGTCAGAGAGATGGATGTCTAATGCTGCCAAGTCATTCTTTATCCCCTTAGGTTTGTCAGATGTAGGTGTGTTTAACAAGTTTAGCAACTTCACCTGAATCCCTTAAATTTAATGCAGTTAACTTTACAGAATACACCTAACACATTCATTCAACTTCATTTATACCTTTAGACAGCAGCCACTTACAGAATTACTGTTTATGTGTCTCCACAATGAATACCTTTAACGATTGGTGGTAGGGGGATTCTTTTAAAGGGATTTGGGAAGGATTACATTTTTACTTACATGATTTTGTTTGATTTTTGACAAGCATGTTAATTCTGTCATTAAAACAAATCGTACAACAAAAGCAAACGGTTTTACTGAGCTATCTATGTTGAATTCCTTGAAACTAGAAAAAGAAAATTATTTTCTACTTTTCTTAACATATATAAATTAGTTATTTCAATTCAAGTAATTTATAGTGTAACATTTATGTAAAAGATTCTTTAACCAAGCTGATTATATAAGAAGCATATTGCTGGTGGAGAGGATTCAATTTCTTTTATGGACTTGCTTCCTAACACCTTAAAACTTTCCTTAGGATTAGTCAATAATATATATGTACAATACTTACCTCTCTAAGGAGACTCCCTTTACTTTTTTTAAAGCTTACCAAGGTTTAATTTTCATACAATGAAATTCACTACTTCTTGGTGTACACTTAATGTGTTTTGACAAATTTATACAGTGATGTATCCACCCTCCCAATTGAGATACACAAAATTTTCATCATCTCAAGTGTTCCATGTGGCTTTGCAGTCAATCCTCTCTGCTCACGCCCATCATGGTCCAAACCAGCCTCTGGACATCACTTTCTGATTTCTGTCCCTATATTTTGCCTCTTCCAGAAAGTCATGTAACTGCATAGGGTGTAGACTTTTATGTCTAGCTTATTACATGTAGAATAATGTTCTGGAGATTTAGCCCTATTGTTGGAAATATCGGTGACTTGTTTTATTTCTCAGTTGTAGGAAGTATGCATAGAATGCAATATTATTTAATCTAATACCAAGTTGACGAACATTTGAGTTATTTTCAATTTAGGATTATTTTGAATGAAACTGGTGCAAACGTTCACGTACTAGCTTTACATGAACATACGTTTTCCTTTCTCTTTGGTAAATAACTAGAAGTAGTATTTCAGTGTCTCATGGTATGTATAAGTTGATAGGACACTGTCGAGCCCTTTTTCATGATGGCTGCACAGCTTTGCATCTCCACTAGCAATGTACAATGTATGTAGCTGGTCTGAATCCCTGCTAGTGCCTTAATCTTTTTGTTTTTTTATATATTAGTCATTCTAGTAGTTATGTCATAACATCATTGTGATTTTAATTTGTAATTTCAAAATAATTATGTTGAAAAGGTATTTATGTTCTTATGTGTCAATTATCTCTTCCTTGATGAAATGGCTATTCAAATCTGTTACCTAATTTTTTAATTGGATTGTCTTTAATTAAGTTGTAAATATTTTTCATATATTCTGGATAGCAGTTCTTTTAATAAAAATGTGTTTGGCAATTATTTTCTCCCAGTTTGTGATTTATCTTTCTTAAGGCTGTTTTAGAAGAACAAAAGCATTAATTGCTTTTTGATAAAAATTGACACAATTCAATTTGTTTTCTTTTTTCATGCTTTTTGTCTCATACTAAAGAAATAATTTCCTAATCCAATGTTACAAATATTTCTTTTCCATGGCTTTTTAAAGAAATTTTATAATTTTAGGTTATGCACTGAGGTCTGCGCTATGGTTTGGTTTGTTCAATCCCTCCAAATCTCATGTGAAAGTTTGATTCTCAATGTTGGAGGTGGGGTCTAACGGGAGGTGTTTGGATCATGGAGGCAGATCCCTCCTGAGTGGCTTGGTTGGCTATCCTAGCAATAATGACTGAACTCTCACTCTATTAGTTCCCCTAGAGCTTATTGTTATAAAGAGCCTGGCACTTTCCTCCCTCTCTCTACTGCTTCCTCCCCCTCACCTTCTGCCATGAGTGGTAGCAGCCAGAAGCCCTCACCAGAAGCAGGTGCTGGCATGATGCTTCTTGTACAGCCTGCAGAACCATGAGCTGAATAAATGGTTTTTTTTTCTTTATAAATTACCTAGTATCAGATATTCCTTGATAGCAACACAAATGAACTATTACCCATTTAAAACTGAATTTTATATATGGTGCAAGATATGAGCTGAGTTTCATTTTCTAGATTAATATTTAATTGATCTACCACTGTTTGTTGAAGATTCCAACTCATTTTTATCAATTAATTATCCTGGCACCTTTGACTTTGTAAAAATCGATGAATATGTATGTCTGGGTCTATTCCTGGATTCTCTATTTTGTTTCATTGATCTACATGTCTATCTCTTTGCCAATTCTGTACTAACTTGATTACTGTAGGTTCATAAGTTTATTTTAGTGTAGGTTAATATAGGCCTTCTACATGTCCATATAACATTACAAATTAGCTTATCAAGGTCTTCAAAAATTCTTCTAATATTTTGATTGTTTTTGCATTGAATCTATGTGTCAATTGGGAAAATTGCTACCTTTACAATCTGGAGTTTTCTGGTCCATAAACTCAGTACATATTTCTCTATTTATTTGGGTCTACTTTAATTACTTTCATCAACATTTTATAATCTTAAGGATAGAATTATTTCACGTATTTTATTTATATTTATAACTAAATATATTTTATTATTGCTATTATCAATGGGATTGGTTTTTTTGATCACTTTTAAATTTTTATTGCTTATATCTAGATATACATTTGATTTTTTATCAATCTTTAATTCTGAAACCTGTATCAACTCACTTATTAGCATTCAAAATTGCTTATTTTTCCAGATCATTTAGGGTTTTCAGTGTGGTTTTTCATGTAGTCTCCCATACAAACAAATACACACACACAAATCACAATGTTATTTCTTGTTTCCTAACTTTGTGTCTTTTATTTATTTTCCTTACATTATTTCACTGACTAAGCCTTTCAGTAGAATGTTGAATAGAAACAGTGAAAATGAGTCCAGACGTGGTGCTTCACACCTATAATCCTAGCACTCTGGGAGGCTGATGGCTTGAGGTAGGGAGTTGGAGACCAGCCTGAGCAAGAGCGAGACCCTGTCTGTACCAAAAATAGAAAAAATTAGCCAGGCATGGTGGTGTGTGCCTGTAGTCCCAGCTCCTCAGGAGACTGAGGCAGGAGCATCCCTTGAGCCCAGGAGTTTGAGGTTCCAGTGAGTTATGATGATGCCACTGCACTCCAGCCCAATGACAGAGAGAGACCTTGTCTAGAAAAAAAAAAAAAGAAAGAAAAAGAAAAAGAAAAGAAAAAGAAAAAGAAAAAAGAAATAGTGAAAATGAACATCATTGCTCTCTTTGAAATTTTAAAGTATGTTTCTCATAGATTACCTTTACCAGGTTGAGAAAGTTTTCTTCCATTCCTAGTTTGATGAAAGTTTGTACCTTACACATATGGTGAATTTTGCAAGCATCTTTTTGCATCTGTTGAGATAGTCATTTATTTTTTAATGTGTTCACAGGGTGATTTACATCAATCTGTTTTTAAATGCTGAATCAATTTTTCATTCCTGGAATAAATCTCATATTGTCAAGATGTATTATTTTTTTAATATACTGCTGGATGTTATCTATGAATATGGATAAATAATTTGTGTTCATATTTATGAGAGATATTGGTCTATAGTTTTCTTTTCATGTAATAACTATCTGACATTGATATCAAGCCAATATTGGCTTCATATAATGAGCTGAGAAGTGTCATGGTATAGATTGTTTAGAATTAGTATTTCTTTCTCAAATGTTCTTTAGAATTCACCAGTTAAATCATCTGGGGTTTTCTTTGTGGGAGATATTTAAAAATAAATTCAATATATTTAATACATACAGGTTGGTAATTCTTTTTGAATGTGCTTTATTTTAGATCTTTCATAGAATTTGTCCGTTTTATCTAATTTGGTGAAAAATTATGACTTTGTAGATGATCCCATTTTTCTCATTTCTCTCATAATTAAGATCAGAGAGAAATTCTCTGGCATTTTTCTAGATCCTAAGTAGAGACAGAATTCTATTCATTTGTTTTTTTCTTTCTCTTCCTTGATATTTTGCAATTTTTCTGGGAGTATTCTAGAAGCGAAGATAATGAAATTTTCTTTATTATAAAATCACTTGCTTTCTATTTTAAACATAAGTAATCTCTTCTATATAAAGGTGTGCCTAACAATGATATGAAATACGGACTTGAGTTTCTCTTAGTTTATGTATAGTCTTCAAGTCAACAACCCTTGAAATATTTGGAAAGTTATGAAATTATGAAATTCTCCTATGAATCAAATATTCCAATGTGCTTTTCCACTAGCCTCTGCCAGTATCTCATTGAGAAACACATACTATGTGAAACAAAGCCATAGAATCTGAATTAGAAATTCAAGTAGGTGAAATTTCTGCTCCTACGGCAGTGGTACAATGCCATGGCAGTTAATACTGGAGACATATGTTTTCTTACCTGTATACAGGGATGGGAGTGAGTGTTTGGATTAGAGAGCAAAATAGAATCATGTGCTGAATTTAACAGCTTAATAAGTTAGTCATTAAATTAGTGTATACATTAACCAAGTTAAACTATTTAAAACTATAAGTCTCACCTTAAAATTCTTAAAATTAAGAAATTATACTATACTAGTGATTTCCCAATTGATTATTAGTTAAATTAGTAGATTTTTGACTCAAGTGGCCAGTATTCTCATTCACTAGCACTATGGTTGGGCCAAAGAATCTTCATTTTTAATGAACTCTTTTGATAATATTGATGTAGATGTTTGAAGACTACATTGTAAAAAATTCTAATTCCTCACTGTAATAAAGCTTCTGGAAAACAGGAATCTACTCAGAGTTGTCTTTGCTCCCTAGCAGCTAGAACAATATATGTAGTTTATAGTAGATATATAATAGATCCATAATATATACATGTTGAGTTGATCTAAAACGTTATATAAGGTCTCTGTGAGATCTAGAGTATATGAGTTGGGTGATTAATATAGCAAATAACAGAATGCGATTTTTGGACTTCCTGAGTTAGTACTCAAACTTGTTTTCTGATGCCTCTGATACTTGTTTTGTGATAAGCAATACGACAATTATCTACTGTATGGTACAAAAGCAGAAAGCCATGATAAATCAAAAGAGTTGCATTCTACACTATGAAATTCCTATAGCGAAGTATGTATTTTTGTTTGCAAATTAAACATTGAACTTATTAATATTTCTTTTTTTTTACTTTTTATTTGGCTTAGTACTGGAAATAAAAAATTTTTTCACATCTACATTTTTAGAGTATACTTAGGATAAAATTGATAAATTATGGGCTTTTAATATTATAAATTGTGGCTAAGAATGCACTCAGTAATTTTAATAAAACACGAAGAGCTGTAGCAATGTGGATAGCACCAACTTTGTAGGAGTTAACATATGTTTAATCTTATTTGAAAAATTGCCCTGAAAATAAACATTTTCATTCATAAATATCACAATCATGTTACAATTATAATTCTTATCCTAATGGGAACAAGAAGAAATATGATTTAGGCATGGTGCAAGTCTATCATTTGGGATACATATGGCTAGAAAAAGTTTTATCCAAAAAGCACAACATAGTTCAGTTTCTTTGAACTGCAAATGGCCAATCTCAACGATCACTCACTGTGCCAGAAAAAAATTAAATTGAATTTAGTTTTGCTTCAATTTATTTGCAACTGAGGAGACAAACCCTGTGCACACCCATAACATTTTATCTTTGAACCAATAACTAAAAAGTCTAAAATTGTTAAGGCATCTTGTAAAAGTTGAGAGGTCAGTGGAGGGTTTGAACCTGAATAACACAGCACTCTTTCAATCTTTTAGTTCAAAACAAACATAGAAGGCGCGGTAAGCTCACTGATAGAAAAGCTGTTTTATTTCTCTGGTGTAGATAATTCACATGACCTGTTTGGTTCACCTCTCTCTTTTTATATAAATAGCGTACTCTCTTCACCTTCAGATCCTTCTGTGCAGATGGTCTATAAGACTGTCTTTTCTGTTGTTGCCCTACCACAGTGCTTATGGTTCTGGGCGAGGATTTTTTCTCCTGCAATTCCCAACAATTTCTCTAATATTGCCATTCTACACTTGTGTTTGTAGAGGAGACAAAAAGACATTTCTCAAATACGTGTTATATTACCATAAATGTAATTCATTTATTCCAAAAATAGACTGTGAGCCAGCCAGTATTCCAGGCACTGGGTGTATAGTGGGTTTCACACACATACACAAAGATACACACACGCACATACACAAACCCACACAAACTGAGTTGGTAATGAATAAATTTTATTGGTCGCCATTAGTCTTAGCATCCACTATTGTTAGACACTCCCCATGGACTGTGTGTGTGTGTGTGTGGGTGTGTGTGTGTATACACGTATGTGTGTGTGTTTATATACTCAGTTTTTGGAAAGTTGAGTAATATGATGAATATTACATTTTCTACTTTATAACATTATACATGATAGCATCTATTATTTTTTTCTACTTCAAATGCCAATCAAATTGAATTACAGGAAAGGTATCATATTTTGTTATGCTACATTGCCACATTTCATATCCCACATATAATTATTTTAAAAACATATTTACCTCCCCAACTTTATAATTAAGTTCTGGTCCATTAGGATCCTAATATGATATAGTTTCAGATCATTCTGGAAGCTAATGTGTGGGAAAGTTTTTGGGATAAAATACAATTATAAATGCAAGTGCTTTGTAATGGCTCACCAAAGTCTTATCTAAATATAAGGCAAGACATCTCATAAATTAAAAAAATACCTTTCTTTAATCATAATATTAAAATGATATAGTCCATTTAAAATAAAGTTAAACACTAATTAAAATTAACATGTAAAAATATTTTCATGGAATATCCCATTATGTAATGTTGGATACAAACTTTTTTCTTTTAGTTAACTATGAAAACTAAAAGGTACAGGAAAAATATTGCACTCTATAGGGCAGATGTGGCCAACAGATTTGTTTTGTTTGGCTTGCATAATTTATTTGCCCATATTTAAAACTTAGATAATTCATATAAAAATTAGATTTATGGATTCTGCATATAAATTGCAGACCTGCAAAACAAGACCCACGTTTTCACATGGCAACAGTTAACTGAATCTGTATAGTGGCTGTCCATTTATGATGAAATATTGAAGTATGCTCTCTATAGCTCAGCTAAGCCCTCCACTCCTATCTACTGTTTCACACTCTTCCCATCCAACTCATTTACATTGCATTTCTGGTCACTATAAGTTTTATAATTTGTTAGAGGCTCCAGTAACCTACTGTCATCATTTGGTAAGTAGAGCTAATATAATGCAATCTTTGTTTTACTTTTGTGATTTAGCTGCTTTGGCCCATAGGATAATTTTAGACTGCATTTTTAAGTTGGAGGATAACTTAACATTTCTAAAAGATAATTTAAAACTTTAAAATGTAAAAAATAATTCATTATTTAGAAATTCACAATTTGACATTCTTGTGAATCTGTAGCTCAGAGAAGTTAATGGCTCATCTGCTGTTGTTGTATAATCACTTATTGGCATAGCTAAGTAAAGACTAAAATAAAAATTTTTTCATTCACAGTATAGCTTGAGAAATATTTCTGACAGATGTATAACCAGTAAATTGTACATTGCATGTAAATATCTGTATGAACACTACATACATTTAGAACCTTATATAGCCTACAGAAGAAAATAATCCATATTCACTTTTTAAATTCCTTTAAAAAATGACATTTTCATAATACAATATCATTTTAAATTTTAAAATATTGCTTAAAATGTATTCTACTATTTTATATTATTATTAAAATTCTTAATCAAAACTACAATATACTTACTTTTCAAAAATACATTTAAAATGTCTATATTGAGTAAAAATGCTGACTGCAGCATACTGATATGTTATTATACCATTAATAGTACTAAAATAATATGTGGTTAATTTTAATTGCTTAAAATATATGGTTCTCATTTGTTCTCACTGGTCTGAACAGCACTATTCCTGTTACTAAATATTTATAATGAGTGAATAATAAAAATTCATAATATAATAAGTATTAGAGTACATAAAATGTACTATTTTCCCAAAATGCCTAACATTTTTAGTCAGCTTTAGATACAGTCATAATCTTCAACTAGATTCAAAGTATATTATTTTACATTATCTTTCAATTCTGAAAGACTTTTATAACAAAAGTTAGAGTCACATTTAATTTAATATAGTCAACAATCTACTAAGTTTGCACTATGTTGGTTTACTCCTAATAATCATGGTAGGCTGTGAACTATTTTGACTTAATTTGAAATATTACTAAAGATTATAAATCTACCAATTAAAGCTTATACCAAGGCTCATGCTATTTTTACACCAATAATTAAATAGAATTTGAAATGGCTATGTATTTTATACTTTTAATTAGTTTTAATTCAATCTGATAACAGAATAGAGACTATCTTAGTGATAACATTAAGTCAGAGTTCATGATTATACAAGTATTATTTTAACAGAGAACTCATAACCAAATCTAAAATTATTATTAATGTATATACATGATTTACAAATTAAAAGACTATAAAAGAAAAGCCTCTTCCTCTTTCCCAGCCCTCACCTATTCTTACTAACAGATATTTTTAAGTAGCTTTTTTTTTTTGGTGGCTAATATCATACTTATAAATAATGCACTTTGCTTTTCTTTCTTAATTTATAAAGCTTAAATATTACCTGTTTTCTGTATACCATGATAGAATTTATCTTAATTACACACTTGTACTATCTTTTTCATTCATATAATTTTGTCATTCTATTTAATCCATAGATCAAATTTCTAACTTGAAAAAATAAACTTTATTTTCTTTTCTATTAATATCAACTATGCTCAGTGCTTCTTAACTCTCCCCTTTTTGAAATGAGAATATTTTTACATCTTATGTTTCCTTAAGATTTTCTCCTTTCCATCTTCTAAAATATTATATAGCAATTTAGAATACAAACTTAAGTAAAACAATTAAAATATAAAAATAATGCAAATTTAATATATTAATGTACCAAGGAATGTATATGAAAGTAAAAAAATGAATTTGTTTGTTGTTCACATTATTATGACTTTAAAGTCTTTCTTCAAAGCACAGTCAAGAAATTCACAATGATTAAATGTTCTTCTTCAAGATACTAATAGCCTAAGCTTGTGTTGTTGAAAACATTGTCTTAAGTGTATTAATGAAAACTTTAACTTTTGAGTTTATAGTGTCTGTTTTAATATTATTGCTTATATAAAACAATCCAGGTATGGAATGTGTATACTGAATCTCTTTTGCCTTATATCAAATATCTTCCATTTTATTTCATGTCCACTCTCCCTAAGAAAAGAGTTGAGCAAAACGAAAGTTTAATTTTATTTATAATGGTCACAGTGGTTTTTTAATTACTTGGGTTTATTTTCTACTTTCTCGATCTTTTTGTAAGCTGACTTGATATTAAGAATTTTGAATTAACTTCCTTTTCATTGAACTGCAAACACAATATGGCATGTTTCTAAGTTATAGTATTATCTACTTAGAGTATTTAGAGGTTGTTTTGGATTTCTATATTTGTTTTTCATCTAAGTTGATTCATGCAGCTTACAGTTTTGAAATTAACTCCTCAAAGTTCCTTGCTGTGTAAACAAGGATAAGGTAAACATCTTTCATAAAATGCACCTTTTAAGCTGTGTCATATTTGACTTGTTGAATCAATGTACCCTTGTGATCAAGTGATTAAGCTATTTACTGCTCTTGCACAGAAAGCTATTAAATAGATCATAAACACAAGATTATGGAGTGGGTGTCAGAATCTCTAAATTCTACTCACCAGTTCGTGTGACCTTGAATGAGTCACTTAATCTTTTTGACCTCAGCTTCATTACATACATGACAAGGACAACAAATATCTCAATGGGCTGCTTTGCTTGTAAAGCTCTATGATTTTATTCTACAATTATCTTTGAAATGGATTAGCACGAGGGAGGAAAGCTTCATTGTAACAGTTATGCAAATAATCTCATATGAATTATGGAGTTAATTTAATAAGCTTCTTAGCTTTTTTTTAATTTTCAGAAAAAGTAAATATTCATTTAGGAAGAAGTGTACTAAGGATTACTTTTAGCAGAAAAGTTGTAAAATATTTCCTCTTGCAACTTAGTGTTTCTGGCAGCTGCTTATCAATCATGTGTTTCAAACATAACTATGACTCAGAGAGTTCCACCTTGTTGGTACTAATAGCTGGAAAAAATTAGTTACAGAACCTGTAACACTATAAACTCATTTTATTTTTTCAAGTTTTCTTTATATCATTTCTTAATAATAATGATTTATCAAATATAGATATTAAATATATTTCTGAGGAAAACGTACATTTTTGACATATAAATATTTTTGTATAACATAGGAAAAAAAGAGAGTCAAAATATCTGGGGTCTTGCCCTTATTTGGCTGTTCTTGAGTTGCTGGGTGGCCCGAAGGCAAGCTGATCAAGTTACTATTTTATAAAACTTGCCAAATACTGTCAGGGCTTTGGAGGAGGTAATGAAACCATAAATGTAAAATGCTCTACAAATAGAAAGGTCAAAGACCAGCATATGTGAAACACATTTTTATTCTTAATGAGCAGTCAGATACTTAGTAGGGAATGCCAAAACAACTTCTTTTCAAGAGCCACTTCATTTTGGTGGAATTCATGGAGAAGTGGCAATATTTATTGAATAAGGCTGTTGCATCCTCACTTAAAACATCTGTATTTACAAACATAACATGGCAATGATAATGTTTAGAGTAATATTAATGCCCAAAAGTAATATAAAAGTTATTAATAATGTATTAGAAAAATAGGAGACTGAGGAGTTGGATAAAGCCAGATTCAAATTACAAAGTTAGTATTTACTGATTGTGTGGGTCAAGCTTTTTCTGCTCTTCTTACCCAGTTTACAGTGTAGCAGAGTTGTTTTAAAGTAATTTTCTAAGAGGAAACATAGTCTTGCCAGCACTTCAGTTCAGAGCAGACTAAGGAGGAGTTCTCTTTAGACACAAGTCATCATTAGCCTCTAAACCTCCTCAAAAAGGTCTTCACTGTTCTCCCACTGTGATTGCAGTTCAGTTATCTCTGTGAGTCTCTTCTCAGCTGGCAATGTGAAATATTGGCAAATGAGGCATTTGATAGATTTTATTCTGTCACATGCCTCATTTGCCAATGTTCAAGAGTTACCTAAAATCCAGGTTAATGGATTTCACTTATTCCAAAATATTCTCCTAGATGAAGACATTGCATGCTACCATACTTCCCCCTCTCAACCTCAGCTCTCCCTTCAACATTTTTGTACATGTATATGAATAGCATTTGTTTCTAAATTATCCATCTTATATTGATGCTATTGTAATAAACAAGCAAAACAAAAGCACCCACCAAAACAAAATCCTAACAAAAGTCCTGTAAGACTTGTACTTCAGTGATTTGTTGAATGCGTTATTTAACATTACAAATATTTTAATGAAACGTGTAGAAAATTTCTATTGACTTCTAGTCCTATGATCAGTTGAATTTCCTCAAGCAATATTACTTCTTTCTAGATCCAATGAATTGCAATGGGTATACTATAGTTTAAATGTGTTCTTCAGGCAGATTAGAAACTTGATCCTCAAACAACAGTGTTAAGAATTGGGACCTAATGAGAGGTCAGTAGGCCATGAGGGTGGAGTGAATGAATTAATTCCATTATTGCAGGAGTTGGTTCATTATTTCAATAATGGATTCTCTCTCTCTCTTCCCCCCTCACTCTTTCTCTCTTCCCCACTGTTTGCTCTTTCACAAAGAAGACCTTCACCAGATGCTGGCCCTTTGATCCTTGGACTTTTCAACTTCCAGAACTGTCAGCCAAAAAATTTCTATTCATTATAAATTACCTAGGCTGTGGTATTTTGTTATAGCAGCACAAAATGGACTAAGACAGAAAATTGGTACCAGAGAAGTGGGGTGCTGCCATAAACAAATGTATGAAAGTGTGAAAGTGGCTTTAGAACTGGGTAATAGCTAGAGGCTGGAGGAATTTGGAGGAAAAGTAGGCTAGAAAAAGCATATATTGCCATTAATTGAGTATTAAGGGTGATTCTCATGAGGGTTCAGAAGGAGGAGAACTATAGAGAAAGTCTGAAACTTCTTAGGGATTACTTAAGTGGCTGTGGTCAGAACATTGGTATGAACAGAAATATAAACTGTGAAGGCCATTCTGGTGAGGTCTCAGATGGAAATGAGAAATATTTTATTGGAAACTAGGGTAAAGGCCATCCTTTTTATGAAGTGGCAAAGACCTCAGCTGAATTACGTTTACACCCTAGGGTTTTATGGAAGGCAGACTTTAAGAGCGACAAACTAGGATGTTTAGCAGAAATTTCCAAACAAAATATTGAAGGAGCAGTGTGGCTTCTTTTAACTGCATATGGTAAAATGAGAGAGGAGAGAAATGATTTAAAGATAGAATTTATCACTGAAAAGAAAGCAGAATGTAAAAATTTGGAACATCTTCAGCCTGACCTTGTTAAAAATAATCATGTTTGGGAGAGCATACCAAGGGTCTTGCCAACTGACCATTTAATAAAGAAATTAGAATTAGTATGGATAGAAAGAACCCAGTTGCTATTCATCAAGACAAGAAAAGGACCCCAAAGGCAGTTTGGACATTTTCAATTGTGGCCCTCTGATTATAAATCCAGAGATCTAGGAAGGCAGAAAAGCTTTTTTTTTTTTTTTTGAGGGGGAGCCCAGAGTGCCCTCCATGGGTTCACTGCTAGGGGACTCTGTTCCCTGCATTCTAATGCACTGCTCCTTGGCCACACCAGATGTGGCTCAAGCAGGCCCAGATTTGGAGGGTATAAGTGGTAAACCTTTGCCACGTCCACATCATGCTAATTCTGAAGGTGTACAAAGTGTGTGAGCTGCAGAGGTATGGCTATCTTCTCCTAGATTTCAAAAGATGTATCAAACAGGCCAGTACCCAAGGCAGTAAACTTCTATAGAGGTAGAGCCAACACAGAGAGTCCCACTATGGCTCTTCCTAGTGGAGCTATGGGAGTAGGGCATCCCCCAAGACCGCAGAACTGTGATGCTCCCGGTGTGCAATGCCAACCCATGAGAGCTACTGCATGGGTTGGGCCCAACAAAGCCATAGGGGTGAAGCTGCCCAAGACCTTGGAGACACAAACCCCACCTCAGTGTGCCCAAAAGGTAGGGCATGGAGCCAAAGGAGATTTTAAGATCACTATTATTTTCCCTGTTGGATTTTAAACTTGCCTGGGACTTGAAATCCCCAAATAAAGCCATACATGATTCATCAACTAATATTTAATAAAGGTGCCAAGAATACACTATGGGGAAAGGGTAGTCTTTTCAATAAATGGTGTTGGAAAACAGTATGCCTGCATGTAAAGAAATGAAATTGGATCCTTATTTTACTCTATATACAAAAATTCAACCCAAAATGGATTTAAAACTTAAATATAAGACCTGGAGCCATAAAACTCCTGTAATAAAGCATAGAAGAAAATTCATTGACGTTGGTCTTTGCAATGATTTTTTGGGTATGACAACAAAAGCACAGGCAACAGAAGCAAAAATAAATAAGAAGGACTAAATCAAATTTAAATGTTTCTGCATAGTAAAGGAAACCATCAGCAGCATGTGAAAAGGCAACCTATGTAATGTGAAAAAAAAATACTTACAAATCATATATCTTTAAAAGCTTAATATCCAAATTATATAAGGAAGTCATATGACTCTATAGCCAAAGAAACAAACAAATAACCTCATTAAAAAATGAGCAAAGAAACTAAACAGACATTTTTACAAAGAAGATATACAAATGATGAACAAATATATAAAGGTGCTCACATCTCTAAGTATCAAGGAAATGCAAATCAAAATCACAATGAGATATTACCTCACATGTTAGAATGGCTATTATTAAAAGGTCAAAAGATAAGTGTTGGCAAGGAGGTGGATGAAAAGGAAGTTTGTACACTATTGATGGAAATATAAATTATTATAGCCTTTATGGAAAAGAGTGTAGAGCCTTCTCAACAAATCAAAAATAGAACTAGAATATAATCCAGCAATTTCACTTCTGGGCACATATTCAAAAAACGAAATCAGTATCTCGAACAGACACCTTCACTCTGATATTCATTGCAGCATTATTCACAATAGTCAAAATATGTAAACAACCTAATTGCCCATAAATAGATGAATGGATAAAGAAAATGGTGTGTGTATACACACACACAAAATGGAATATTGTTCAACATTACAAAAGAAGATGCCATCTGCAACAAGTTGAATGAACTTGTAGGACATTACAGTAGGTGGAATAAGCCAGACACAGAAATACTGCATAATGTCACTTAAATGTGGTATCTAAAAATGTCAGACTTATAGAAAATGATGGTTAACAGGGAATAGGAGGTGAAAGAAGGGGGAGGTTCGTCAAAGGATATAGACTTTTTCAATTACAAGATGAATTAAGTTCTAGAAATCTAAAGCACAGCATTGATGGCTATAGGTAATATTAGCGTATGCTTAAAATTTGCTGACAGTAGATCTTGTGTTCTCACTACCCAAAATAAAAGGTAACTATTTGAGGTGATGAATACCTTGAATCTGGCAATTATTTCACAATGTATACAGGTATCAAATAATCACATTGTACAACTCCAACATATAAAATTTTTATTTGTCAATTATACCTCAATAAATATGGAAAAAAATAATATTTCAGTGTGACAATGGTTAGCCAGTCATATTTTTATTTAACTTCTAAGTATTAAATAAGTTTTCCTTTATGTGGGACATATTTTTTCTGTAAATGAAAAAATATGGGGTGGGTGGGTATGAATGTGAGCTTTTTATGCATGTGCTTGGCATATACATAAGCCCAAATATGGCCCATGGACGATATGTAAGTGGCATAATGTGTTAATGGTCCTGAACAATTACTTCAGCAAATTTTAGATCGTAGTGATGCATTGAGTAAAACCGACTTATGTTTGTGTGTGTATAAGCACACATACATAGTCTGCTGAGTTAACACACAGATCAGATTGTTAATAAAACTCACATGAGTCACTAATATTACCCAGTATTAAGCTTATTAATGATCTCAAAAATACAAGTAATCAAGAGGCAAAGACTAAGAAGAAGGAAAATGTCAAATGGTGGGGACATCCCAGTTGTGTCTCCAGATTAGATTTGCCAGATAAACTATACATGTCCAGTTAAATTTGATTGCAGAGAACTATAATATTCTTTTTTTAACTAAAAGTTAGTCACAAATATTGGATTGGACATATTTACGCACATAAATTTTATTGTTTCTCTCCAATGAAAATTTAACTGGGCATCTATATTTTTATTTGCTAACTCTGGCAACCCTACCAGATCCTTCCAATATCAGCTGCACATTCTCTTGCCTAGAATAATAGATGAGGTTTCCAAGGGAGGTTTTGTGGCTTTACCTCACACAGCAGGAGGCATTTAAGTTATATAACATCGCTATTTTATACCCGCAGAGTTGTATGGCTTACATGACATTCTCCAGGGAGCCATGACTCATAAATCCGGTGATTGCAATTTTATTTACTATGAGTAATCCTTTAGCCAGGGACATCCTGCTAAGGGGCTCTATAGACAAGGTCTCTTCCTCCTAGCAAATATCATCAGTCTGTTTACCCAGAGGTCAAGTTGACAAGGAGATTAGGCCAGGTCACCTCCCCTATTTTCTTTCCCCTGGGGTTGTACTTTGGTTAAAGGGATGAATGGATCACAGTCCAGACATTCTAACTCCTTTCTCACCAACTATAATATTGCACACCTATAATATTTAAGAAAAAACATACTTTCTCACTTATATGAGAAATAAATCAAAAGCTGATAAAAATTTAAATCTCTCCTGTTTATGTTAGACTTAACGTCCTTCAACATGGGAAAAGTTATTTTTGTAATTATCACAAACCTGATCCTTAATAAAAATTCTGATGTATTTCATGTATTAAGCTTTGAATACTAAGGGAAGGAGTTAGAGCTGCTACCTGAGAAGATTTAATAGCAGTCCCTTCGTTCCATCTAATAGATCTTCCATTTCTCTAAAATTGTGTTTAATCAAATATATGACATCTAGTAAGTATCTCGGAAGGAGTATGACAGAAACGGAAAGGAACTATTTGATATCTAGCAGGCCATGGAGACCAAGGTGTTATTCTCAAACCAGTGAATATAGATATAATAGATTCTAAATTTCTGACAGAGTAAAAATCTGAGATTTAATTTGAGCTATGTAATTTTTGTATACAGGAATAAAATGGAAGATCCTGTCATATGCACAATTAGAAATAGGACGATTCAATCAGTGATTTAATGTCTTTTAAAAAATACAGAATTCCATGACTTGCATTAGACTCCCTAAATCTATTTTCAAAGAAGTTTCTTCTGATTTTCCTTTTTCATGTTCAATGAGCAGTGGGAAAATATTGACAGTGGAGTCCCTGAGTCATTTTAAATGACTGATAAACCATTTAAAGATCAGGCCATAATATATCATCATTTTTTTCCATAAAGCCTATTTTTGATCTTGAAAATTGTTAATGTGAATATCAAAATAATTTGAACCCTCTGTATTCTAGTGTAAAAGTATAATAACACAATTCATTACACTTTTCTCAGCTATTTTAATTATGTATGTACTCTGGATCCCTAATGTTTTCTGTAGAACAGAATGCAGCAGCTAAGTCAGCATTTTGACTAATTTTTAGGACTTCTAACATTATGGTGGTATACAAAGATTGGCTATGACCTGACAGCATTTCCCCTTATTTGTATAGGATTTTTACATATTTCTACATTAAAATAAAATAATGAATCCTATTAAAAAAAATCTTAAGTAAGCACATTGTACTGCATACGATAGTTTTTTGATATGTTAATATATCTACTTTAATTTTCCTTTCGTTTTAGCATAAACTGGTGAAATAAATCTTTATATAGTTTCAACTGATTTTGAAAGTGTGTTCTCATTTAAACACATTTTAATTTTACAAGTCTCTATAGAGAACAGAAAAGCTATTTTCTGATTTCATAGATGAAGAAATTAAAGATTAGAGAGGTTATTATTGGTCTGAGGTGATGCCCTAAGAAGCAGAAGACCCAGGATTATGTTTGAAGACCCTAGCCACATTGTCCAGTGTTCTTTCTACTACGTAGAGTTGCACTTCCTTTAATAGTCAATACATTTGTTAACAGTCAAAGACTGAAAGCCAATGACAGCCCCTTCTCTGTAATAATTTTAACTTAAAGAAAGAAATTTCTATTTGAAGGAATTCACTTGAACTTACATATACATATCTCCATTTCTTTCTTTGCGTCTTTCACTGGAAAAAAAAAATCCAAGCAATTGAATGCACTCAGCATCCGTATATTCTTATTTCCTACTTACACCTATCAACCACCACCCTGACCACTGCACTAAAGAGGGTCTTATGAATTTCACCCATGACTTTCAATTTGCCAAATAAAGTGAAAACTTCTCTGTCATAGCAGTCATTGGCCTAACAATATATGAAAAACTGCCCTCTATTGTAATACACAAAATGTTTTTTTCTTATTTTTATTTTAATTCACTGGCCAGATATTTTTCCCTTTGTTATGCCCCTATTCTCCTGAATGAGCTTCTCTGTCCATTTCATCTCCTTAGGTGAGTGCATTGTAGCCCTTTGGCTTTAAATACTATACATAGGCTAATTTTTCTCAATCCCAGAATTCCTCTTTCATCTACAGACTTACTATATATCCAAATGTCTCCGCAACATTTCCACTTCTATATGCAATGTCAAAGTTACTATAACTAAAACCAAATTACTGCATCCAAGTGTCAATTTGAACCTCCACTCATTTTCTCAAAATAAGTACCTATCACATCCATGTGATCTGGCTCTGGCTTACCTCCTCATCTTGAGCACTTTCTCACTCTTTAAGCTTCCTCCATACTAGTCTTTTTATTATTGTTGCTTATTGAATACTTTTTGTTCTCTCTCATCTTAGTTTTTAATTTTTTCTTTACATTAATGATACCTTCATATCTTCAGAGCTCAGATTCAATGTCAGAGAGTCTTTCCTTAAACATGTACATCCCCACTCATATATGTCCCTATATTTCCTTTTATCTTACCATATGCAATTTTTATCTAGTGCATATGGTTATTAAGCTGGAAACTGTGAAGGGTCTGCGATTTTTTACCCTACTTTTAAGCTAACAAGTTAGAATGCCAGAATGTTATGGATACACACATGCACACACACACACATTGACACATACATATATAAAAGAACAAAAGATCGAGATTGCTGAGTCAAAACCAGACCACAGCAAAAGATTAAACATAGTGGCCAGAGCAGCTTCTTGTGTAAGTTCTCCATACCCCAATTCCAGCAGAGGAACATGATGAAGAACAGATGTTTACCTGAATGTGCAGTAGGTTGCATGACAGGAGAGGAAGCCTGAAATCAGGAGACTTTTAGATTTAATGGGGCTGCTGGCAAATCCACCCGCCCTCCTTTATGGAAAGAGAGATTATTTATTTCTCTGCAATATAGGGAAATCTTCTGGAAGAAGAGGGAAAGCTCTCTAAGTTTATTACACAGGAATTTAAGTAAATGTCTCTGGGAAAGGGACAGAGAGGGCTTTATCTTTTACCGTGGACATCTTCAAAGTATATATCCAAATTATTTGTCCCTAGTGTAATAAGCTTTGTATTTTCTAAAGCTGTTTGCTACTCAGATGTATATTTTGCTCGTAAGACACAACCTGTGCAGAAACCTGAGAAATCCATGGAAAATCTCCTCCTAAAAATGAGATAATCTATAAACATCTACTTCATTTATTTGCTTATTTTCTTTTCCTCCCTAGAAATTTTTACTATATGAGTGCATAGATTCTATGATTCTTGATCATGGTTATATCTCCAATGCTTGAAATATTCCTTGACATATAGTATGTAATCAATATTTATATAATTATTGAATAATTAGCCAATGAATGAATGAATGAATCAATAGATGGAAAATGAGAGTGGGGAATATGTAACAGAGGGAATGTCCTGGAAAAAAAAAATGGCAGAGATGTTTTCTGTCTCTTTAAAACTTCCCCCACTCTTTCTAGGCACTATGGCCTGGCCTGCATCCCTACCTGGGGCAGGTGGTCAGGAGAAGCAGGGGAATATCTTTTGTTCTTTGTGTTACAGGGGATAGCTCAGCCATCCCAGGCCTACCACTGGCCTGGGGGAGGTCACAGGCTTTGTCTTCTGCAGAGGTGGGATGATTACAATCGTTAACAATAGCCTAGAACTGAGAGCCTTCCCTTTAAAAGCTCTGTATTTCTGCTTATATTAAGGAATTGGATTTTGAGATGAGAAAGTCTACCATTTTCCTCCTTTGCTGGCAAAGTAATAAACTTCTCTTTCCTTCTCCTCAATCATTTGTTCTTGTTCTGATGTGGTCTCGTGGACAAGTGCCAAGCTTTAGGTAACGATAGATTGCTTGAACTTTTTTTAAAAAAAAGTTGTATGAATTCTGAAAACATTTTTTAGGGTAAAAATATATGAGAAACTTCTAAGTTAAGAATTTTGTTATATTTCAGATATTTTAAGAAATTTCAAAAAATGTAAAACAGCCTTACTGGTGTGAGAGGTAGTGGTGGTGAGAGCTGTCCAGTAAGGAAGGAGATTAGTGTCATTCTAAGAAGGAAGACAAGATAATTATTTTCTATCATTTGCAAGTTGAGGAAAATAGAAAAGAGACTTATTTGGCAACAAAATCTTCAGATTGCAGCACCAAGATGGTGAAAATCACATTACTTTCCATATTAAAAAGAAAAAAAATCAAAATCTGCTACCAACTACTTCCTGGAATCTCAGAAGAAATGCAGTAATATTTTCAAATTTAGGCACTTTAGAACATGTACTTTGGAAAAAAGAAAAAAAAACAAATCAAAATTCTACCCATGTGAATCATTGAATCTAATTGAAAGATATAGGAAAATTAGAAAACAGTGATGGCATATTAATGCCATGGGCTCTATAATCACACTATGTAAATAAATGGATGTCTGTCGGACCTCTTACTGGTGATGTTGACAAGAATTACTTGGGTAGGGTGGTGTCTACCAGATGTTTCTAATGAAAAACCTAGGTAGTCCTAAATTTATTAAAGGAAATGCATCTATTAATACATTTTTTAAATAAAAAAAAATCTAGACACAAATGGCATTCTTGGTGAAAGCTTCCTACCATATAATGAAACTAACACCAATTTTAAACTCTCAGATACATTAATATAAAAAAGTAACTTTTTCCAACTTGCTTTTTGAGGCCAAAATAATCTTGATAACATACTTATGAAAAAAAAGAGTCCTCACAAAGAAGAAAAATTGCAGTTTGATTTCTGGTAGGTACATAGGTACAAAAATATCAACTCCAGTCCAGTGACATATGAAAGGGGAGTATATTATGGCCAAGTAGTGATTTTTTCAGAGAGCCAGAATGTTTTGTATTTGGCAGAAAGTACATTTAGTCACATTAGTAGAAGGTTGAGTTGAAGGGAAGGGGGAGAGAGAGATATAAAGACACACACACACACACACACACACACACACACACACACACAGAGAGAGAGAGAGAGAGAGAGAGAGAGAGAGAGATTAAAACATCTCTCAATGTATGTAAAAATACCACTTTAGATAATTTAGCACTAATGCATGATAAAACCACTCAAAAAACTAGGTTTGAAAGAATCTTCCTTAGATATATAAGGAATATCTATGAAATTCTGCAGTAAACACCATGATCAATGGTACCTAGGTTTTTCATTCATGCTTATAACAGCTCCAATTTGTTATATTTTTCAAGAAATTTGTCAATGTTTATATAAAATCTATTTTAAGTAAAATGATAAATAAATTTAGATGTATATGTGTGTATATGTCTCCATGTGTATGTGCATGTACTTCTCAGCTCTGTCCGCTGAGAGGGAAGAGAAGCACCATCACACAACTAGAAATAAACATACCTGTCACTCAGATCTCAGTTCTAAATAGCTTTCTTCAATAAAAGGAGCTATGGCTCCTTTTATAAATGAAATCTCCTTGGCTTGGGCAAGACAAAGTAGAATATATTTTTATGACAGAAAGTAAGAATATACTAAAAAAATGATGGGGTACATCAAAAGGATACATGAACAACCTTAACAGTGTCTTCCACTGACACTGATAATTAAGACAAATAATGATAATAAGTGATCATAACCTATAGACTAAAATTAGAATCCATAAATCCATGCTGGTACAAATAAATCAATATATAAATACAGGACAAGAGAAAAGGTTTCCTTGTGATAAAATTCCAGCTATTAAATGTAAAATGAAAGAATAAGTTAGAAAAATCAGCATTTGGCTAAGACCGTAGTAGTAACAGTTACAGACAAATCATCAGTAGATGCTAAAAGTAGTGAGTGGAATTTTAATGCAAAACAGAAAACTCACTATATATTTTCACCAGATAGTCACTAAATACAAAGGAAAAAACCCTTAATTTCACATTAGACACATCTGATAGACACCACCCTACCTAAGTAATTCTTGTTAACATCACCAGTAAGAGGTTCGACAGACATCCATTTATTTACCTTCTGATGTGGTACACTGAGAACACAGAATCACCCCTGCTATACTTCTGCAACAATCCATAACATGATTCTAATCATGAGCTAATATTAGGCAAACTCACTCTGAGGCACATTTTACAAAATAGTTCTCCTGTACTCCTCAAAAATACCAAGTTCAGGAAAAGCAAAGACAGATGTGTAATGCCTAGCTTAAAGGAAACAAGAGATGGGTTAACTCGGCACATTATGGAATACTGGACCAGAAAAAAACAAAAACAAAACACAACATTTTGTTTGTTTCTTTGGGTATAAAGGAGGTTTTAATACAGTGAAAATTTTTGAATAAAGTTTGTGATTAGATAGTATTTTATAAAGGTAATATCCTGATTTTGATCATTATACTAAGGTTATTAATAAAATGTCTCTGTATTTAAAAACCACATTGAGTTATTTAAGGGCAAATGGTATCATTTTAGCAACTTACTGTCAAAGGTTTCAGAAAATAATATTTATAGAAACCAAGATGATTATATAGAAATATCACTTGATAAAACATTTATATTTGGGTACTGGGTGGGTGGAGGATTTAGGCAAATTATTTTATTTTGCAACTTTATTGTAAGTCAAATTAGTCACATAAAGTTTAAAAATAATCTTTTCTTTAAGGTATCTCCATAGATCTACCATTTGATACAGCAGTCCCATTACTGGGCATCTACCCAAAAGAACAAAAGACACTCTATTAAAAAGGCACCTGCACTCAAATGTTTATAGCAGCACAATTCACAGTTGCAAAGATGTGGAAACAACCCAAGTGCCCATCAATACACGAGTGGATTAATAAAATGTGGTATATGTATACCATGGAGTACTATTCAGCTATAAGAAACAATGGTGATCTAGCACCTCTTGTATTTTCCTGGATAGAGCTGGAGCCCATTCTACTAAATGAAGCATCCCAAGAATGGAAAAATAAGCACCACATGTACTCACCAGCAAATTGGTTTCACTGATCAACACCTAAGTGGACATATAGTAACAACATTTATCAGGCGTCGGGCAGATGGGAGGGGGGAGGAGGGGATGAGTATATACATACATAACGAGTGTGATGCGCACCGTCCGGGGCATGGACATGCTTGAAGCTCTAACTCTAGGGAGGAAGGGGGGAAGGCAACATACGTAACCTAAACATTTATACCCCCATAATATGCTGAAATAAAAAATAATAACAAGGTTTATCTCTACCAACTTTTAGAAACAGAAATTATCAATTCCTAAGTGTCAGAAAAAAAACTTGAAAAAAAAATAATCTTTTCTATACAATGGCATATTTTCTCCTTTTGAGGCAACAAAATTATTTTCATTCTCTCTGTGCCTATATGAGTACATGAGGAACGGGAGGTTTGAGAACAGCTTCTTGAAATGGACATTTAAATCAGTAAGTATTTCAAAATATTATGGCCTTTACATGTCTGCTATTTTTATCATAAATTTCCTGCAGGAATTGGGAAAATACAGTCCCTGGAATGTCACAGGCCATCAGAAAAGCCTAAAGGGAAGATAGAAAAGAGCAAAAATATATGTAAGTTCCCCCATCTTTAAGTTTAACATTTGAAGTATTTTGGTTTGGAAAGTAAAATGAAGAAGGGGTTTGAACTAACAATAGTAAAAGGCTTAAGGAGTCAGGGATGTGATTGGAACCCTTCCATGAAGATTAGAAGTTAAAACGATCAATTGAGATAATGAAATACAGTGTGTGTTCTTTGATGTGTGTAGAGAAAGAATTGTGTTCAGGCAAGTTTAAAGAACCCATGAATTGTAAAAATCAATCAAAATGCCTATAGGACATGGAAAACAGCTATCAGTTGAAGCCAGCTTAGCACAGCTATTATTCAAAATAGAGCTATATCTAACAAATACCCACACATCTATTGAACTCAGTCTAAAGAAAAAAATCAACCGAGTTTAAAAAAAAAGACAAGTTCTTGCTACAGTATTATCTGGACAAAACAACAAACTGAGTAAACAAATGTAAAGTAATACGGTCAAAACTCTTTTACTGAGTGATTACTAATTCATGCTACCTGGGACTGAATTAAAATCAAAACAAAAATGCACCTGCTTTTACAGGCTTGCTTTCTTCATGGGAGAAAGCATATTAACAAATATTTACTTTAGAGCATGCAAATCGAAAACTAGGTCTACAGTAAAGTGTAGTAGTAACACATAAGAGGGAATGACAGGCAATGCCTAGAAAGTCCTCATGAGATGATACCTTTGAGCTGGTTCTCAGGTTTTACTCATCTGGAAACTAATTAAAGATCAACAGCACCTCCTAGTACTCTCTGTTCTGCAGCTTCCTGAGCTGCACTTTGAAGCCTGTTCATCATGCAGGCTGCTGAGGCTGCCAGTGTTCCCCAGAAACTGCCTCACAGGACACAAGGCATAGAGAAGCCAAACACCTGAGTCCCCTCCTGCCTACGGGTGAGGGGACATAATCTCAATAAGATTTAAATTTTAAATACATCAAGTGGCACTACCTTAATTTATTTGGTTCTCCATTTAGTAATAGCATGCTCACTTTTCATGGCTGATTAAAATGTAACCAAGCCAAATTTCCACTAATTTGTAAACTTCTCTAAAAGTTATTTATCAACGGTTATCTCTGATTTGCAAGACTCCCACGTTAATTACTGTCTATGTTTTTTTATTTGTTAGTCAATGATATATGTTTTGTGGAATCAATTGCAGTCATATATTAAAGTTTAATTTTTAAAATATTACTTACAATCTTAAGCATTTATATCAGGTTTTCCAAATTTTATCTTAAGCTGGAGTGAGTAAAAGAGGTAGTTTGAATTTTTGTTTCCCACATAATCCTAGAAACTATGTTTTTTAGTTGATGTTAAATAAACGCTTATTGATTGGTTGCTTTAATTGTCCAAGTAAAAGTGGCAAGGGTCTATACTAAATAGGTGCCCATGTGAAAATAAAGTAGCTGTGCTATTTAAGAGAAATATAGAAAGTAGAATTGTCAGACTTGATGACTGACTACTTAATGAAGGACTTTGAAATATCAGACCGTTGATAAGAATTCAATGTCCGCAGCTTGAGTAACTGAATAGAGAGGGCCATATTTAACATAGATACGGAATATAAAAGGAAGATGTCTTGGCTTTGGTAGGAGGTACACGTTTTCTCAGTGCATCTTAAAAGCCAGGCATTATCAAGCAATTTACATCCTTATAATAAACCTGATATCATTATTCACTCTTGAAACATGGCAAAAATGAGGCTCAGAATTCAATATCACTGAATAAATAAATGACTAATTCAAACCAAGACAGTTTGACTACAGAACCACTGTTCTTAACTTTTACCTTCCCTCAGTTGCTGCATCTGTAAATTGCAAATTAAATATTCTGTAAAACATCTATGTGATCTGATCTACATAATAAATTAATGTATTTTCCATACATTAATTTTCTTAATGCTTCTGAATGAGAATTAAAAAAAAAAAAAAGAAACCCTACTTAGAAAATCTTTGAAGACTACTTAATGCACTATAACACCAAAGACCTTTTAATTTGTCAAAGACATTTATTTTTCCACCTTAGGAAGATCTGTATGATTCAGCCTTAATGCATTGCGCTTAGCATAATCATTGGGACACAGTAAACAATCACAGTTTTTTTTGAACAATGAATGAGTGAAAAAGTGACATAGAAGGAGTGAATAAAAGGAATGTTAACTACCTTATGCTTCAATTCTTCCCTTAAAAATAGAAATAACACTTATAACTGATATTTGTCATAAGAGCTAAATGAATTGGTTAGATATGATTAATGATCTGTCACATAATAATTTATACTTATATGCCTTAGTATTATTGTTATTACAAAAATCGAGGGTAAAGCTAGTGAGATGCGTTTTATAGGTATATTATACTACAGGCTAGAAGACATAAAAGCACATTGGATTAAGGATGATTGATTCCCCCATGAATTTTTTTCTTTTTTCGATTTCATCATTAACTACAGGAGAGCTATGAATCAAAAGACATGATGCAATTATTAGAAGCTAATTTTAACCAGAGCACTTGTGACTGTATGAATGTGTATTTACATGACTGCAGGATTTTACAATAAATTGCTTTTGCCTACTATACAATCCCAAAAGAAAATTCTATTATTTAGTATAGTAAAAATAACATTTTATATTTCAATTTTTAGAGAAGAATGCATCACAAAAATTAAATTAATTTCTTATCAAATAGTACGGGTAATAGTATTTTTTACCAAACAGTAGAGATTTGTTATGGTCTCCAAAGACTTTTAAAAAATGAACAAATGCATAAGCAAATAATCAAAAAATAAATTGATAAAATTCAGGATAACTTTGAAGTTAAATGAATACACAACAGCAAATTTAATTTCCCACAAACTAAGAGAAACATCACAGAGGCAGGATTGCTGAGACTTGTTGCTTTTATTAACTCCTATTATTTTCTGAAAGCTGAAACATCAGCAAAACTCACTTAATGTAATGAAGATGAGAGAGAGAAGCCTGATATATCAATTTTAACAGGCTTAAGCTCTTTAGTGTGGATATGGTTAGGAGATTACCATTATAACAAACTAAGTGGAATGTGCTTATTTTGAAAGGAAGAATGTTTATTTTGCATATGGAATTGACATTTGCTTTAAGATACTGAGAGTCTCAGAGGACAATAATTTTTGCCTCTTTTTTTTTGTTTGTTTCAATTGGTCAATACTGATCTACAAATATTTGTTTTTTAAAATATACTGATTTGAAAAACTCATAAATTTCTACATCAATCTTTTTTATATTCCTCTTTAAAATTGGAACGGGAAGTTCAAAATTCAATTGCTTTAGCACTCCAGAAAGTAGGTTATTTTTATGCTCATGGCAGTAGAAGTCTAATTGAGTCATCTTCTGTATATTTTAAGGCACAGCCTCTATACTTGCATGGTGAGTGGTGACATCTGATCTCTGACCTAAGAGAAATGCATTTGCATCACTTATAGGAGATGCAGATTACAGATCATGTCTGTTACATTTGACACTCTCTTCCAATTTTTAAGCCCATGCCAAACTTTCATAAAAAGAATACATGATAGAGAGTTTGGAATAAGTAATTTTTGCTGTATTTGGAAAGTACAATATAAAGCCCATTCACAAATTGGAATAATTTGGACCAAAGTTCACATGCCTTTTGAATAAACATACTTCAGGTTACAACAGATCCTGGAAATTTTTCAAAACTGCTTTGTGGTTAAGTGTCAAAATCAACTGAATATTTGTGGTTTTCGTAGAAATCATAATAAGACCAAAATAGTGCATGATAAGATTGACGCTTCGATTTCATTTGGTTTCAAACACGAAAATTTTATTATGCAGACTGACAGATAAAATTTTTAGAAATTATCTTTTATCATAACATGCAATATTATAGCTAAGAAGTTTTCCTTCTTGTTAAATATTATTCCCTTGTGTAATTAAACTCTACACATTTATTTTTGATATTTCCAGGTACATAGCTGCTTTTATTACTTCTTGCCTGTAACCTATCTACCAATTTATTTCATGAATTCTTCATTAAATATAGATGCAGTTATCTATCTTCTATTTATTTCACTAACTTAAGCAGTAATGCCTTTACATTCACGTTTGAGGATGACATCATCCTTCCAAATTCAATGGATGTGATAATTATGATACACATTGATTTATTATTTTTCATCTCATCAGTGTTTTTGGCATGACCAAAAATATCTATATTAAATGTGAAATTTAGAATATTTTAATTTATGAGTATTTTATATAGACTCCATGAAATCCTCCATTTACTGTACACTTGTCTGCCTTCAGTTAGTTTCCCAATGCCTGAAATAGAAATTATTTGCACTTGCTTGCTAAACTATACTCTTTGTCCTCCTCCCGAACTATGTCCAAAAGTCTTCTCCTAAAGTTTCAAAATACTCCCATTCATTTTATTAAGTAGAATGCATTCATTCATAATTTGATTTCAGTTTTTCTAGTGATGTTCATATCTCAGTGTACAAATAAGAACAATTACAAAATGTACAAAGACCAATGATTAGTGTTCTGGTGAGTCTCAATATGTGATTTTGAGTTCACGTGCTGTGATATTTTATAGTACATTCAGTACTTCATATATTGAAAAATACAAATGTTAAAAATGATTTTATTTTAATTAATTAGTATTATGAATAAGCAAATTTAGTTTTTTTTACTGTTTGAACAAAAATCTGGTATTAATTTAAGCCATAAATAGTTGATAAACTATAAATATATAAATATTTCATATTTCACATTTCTTGGTGTATTAGTTTGCTGAGGATGTCATACAAAATACCACATACTGAGTGGTTTAAACAATAAAAATTTATTATTTCAGAGTTCTGGAGGCTAAGTGTTCAAAATCAAGGTGTTGGCAGAGTCATTTCCCTCTGAAGACTGAGGGAGAACATGTCCCATGCCTCCATCCTAGTTTCTGGTGGTTTGCTAGCAATCTTTGGTGTTGCTTGGCTTGTGGGTAGATCACTCTGATCTCTGCCTTCATCGTCCTGTGGTGTTCTTCCTGTTTGCATATCTCTCTCTGTGTCCAAATTTCCCCGTTTTTATAAAGACAAAGTTATATAACGTTGGGGCCCATACTAATGCCCTTATTTTAACTTGATTACATCTGCAAAATCCTATTTTCTAAATAAATCACGTTCTCAGGTACTGGTGGTTCGGACTTCAACATACCTTTTTTGGGGAACACAACTAAACTAATGATTAATAACATTTGATAAGCTTCCTTAATGTGTTTGTCTGCCAATTTTATATATAAATGTATTAATAACCATTATTGACAGCATATAATAAACTCCTATGAATTGATTGGAACAGCATAAATTGCAAATGCTAGAGAGATAGTTTAACAGAAGCTGAAAAACCTACAACTATGAAACAATCAACCGTTTGTTAACACAGTCCCAGAGGTAATTGTTAAGGATACCACTAAAAATAAGGTTGAGAATACAATACTTGTATTTATTAATTCAAAATATTTTTGTACTAATATTCATTATGATATTCCATGATGGTCTACTATGTAGTATTCCAAACTTGTTTGATTCTGGAGCACTTTTGTTTTTTACTACATAAAGCTATCAAACTTGGAAGAGCATACAGCTGAATATAAAATAGAAATGCTTGTATAGATGACATGTGCTAAGAACAATCGTTAACATTACATGGAAAAATAACTCTGATCAAAATATAATTTCACATGGGCCTAGACAAGCTAATAGCATTTGGATAGGTAGAGATGGCCTCAAAACCATCTGCCTTTTCCTAAGTCCACTCTAGTTACCCCCATCTTGCTTGGTAACAGTTCTGCAAATTATTGTAGAAACTACTAGGAAAATGAAAATTGGCTCCAAACATATTTCTTATTTTATTATTACATTTTTTAGCCATTAGGGAGCACTAGTTCCTTACTTTTTTTAGGGAACACTAATTCCTTCCTCTTTGTATCATTTTTCATGAAGTACATACATCACATAGCAAGAAACTGATCAATTATGTCATAATGTCATTCATTTGGGGAGCAGCACATCATTATCAAAAGCAAAAAGTAGGACAAATAAAAAACAATGAAATATATATTCCAGAGTGTTTCAGTACTATAAATTTTTGAAAAAAAAAATTGAATGTAGAGAATATAGCATGCCCTCAACTTCAGGTAATTTTTCAGAGTACTTAGGTTTGCTGGGTAAGAAAGAATGTGAGAATCCCACATTTTATAACTGAAACCATATTTAATGTTTTAAGAAAAATATTTAAAGGCATTTATAGCTGAATTTATTATTATATCATAAAAAATTCTATATCATTGGCAATCAACTTGATATGACAAATCTGTGTATGTAAAAATTTAAAGGACCACATGTAATATAGTTCTTACTAGGTACTTTAAAAGGATTTTTTATGATTATAAAAGTAATTTTTTTCTTGGGAAAAATTTGGAAAATAGGAAAAATTGAAAAAAACAGAAAAGGAAAAAAAGAAAGTCTTCCTGATTACTCTCTTATCTTTACGTGTTTTAACAATTTTTTTCTTCCAAATATTGTTCTTTGATATGGAGAATTTTATGTAAGAATTAGTATGTTAAAAGATTCTAGAAATGTTAAAAATAGTTCTCTTGTTCATAAAATATCTTTGAAATGCAGTGTGAGAAATTTAGTTTGTGATACTTCCATTTCTACATAATTTTCCTTAAAAATATTTTTCAAATATGTGTAGATAGTGTGTCATATTGAAAAGTAATAATATCCAATTTGTTTCTGCTATTTATAATTTAAATAACTTATGTTGAGATATTGTCGATGAAGTGTAAATAGAATTTTCTGCTCAGTATTTTTTATCACACAATCAATAAAATTTCAATTATAATCAATTACTTAACAAATAAGAAATACAACAGGCTATGTATTAAATATGAAGAAATCAGTTTCTGGGAAAGCACACACAGCAACTTAGAGTATATCATACATATTTTCCAGATAGAAAATATGTAAATTAAACTTAATGATGTAAAAATATTTCTGATCAGTATTTAAGTATGGTTTCTCTGTTAACATGGGAACTACATCAGTACATGAAAAATGACACATCTCAAAAGCCATTGTGACTTTTAAACACTTCTTTGAATAATATTTGACAAATTTCCAGTTATTTAATGGCAGTAGATAATATAATACCATCTCTACTTTTCAGTATTAGAGTCTAGGTAATCCCTTCTGTATTCCTCCATAGGGAAGGATTGGACTGACTGGTTGATTTTGAAGGATTTAAGTGAAATCACATGGTCTTATAATCAATTTATTGTTGGGAAATGGATATGCAGAGAACAAATAAGCTCGGACCAGGTTTCTTGCTCAGGCATTTTTTTATAGTTCCTGACAATAGCTTCTTATAACAGACAGAATTCTATTCATTGAGTTACAATGACATGCCTCCAAGAAAATAACTTGAGAGAGAAAATTTCAAGATATAGATGCCAACAATTTGTTTAGATAGCCCCTCAAAGAAATTTGAAAAGCTATGTTCTCTTTCACACATTTTATGTTAAAATCTGAAAATTGTAATAACTTGAAATAACTTCAGATAATATAATTTTGATATTTTATGAATGTTGACATTTCAAAATAAAAGTGTTATATAACCCCTTAAAAGGCATGGTATAAAATTTATATGATAGAGTTATTTGGCACCCATAATTTTTAATAAGTATATATATGTACACACACACACACACGCATGTTACAGCTCAACCAGGTTCACTGCCTGCTGCTCAAAAGGAAGCTAATACACTGAGACATAAGGGTTCACAGCAAAGAAAGAGTTTAATATCATAGGCACCATGGGAGGAGATGGGACTGTTAAGTTGGGATAAGGAGGAAGGGGAACACATGCTTTGTCTAGGGGGTGTCCATTGAGAAATAGACGGCACTAAGAGATGCTTTGTCTACCAGGAGGAACAAACTGACTAGAGGGGGTTTCTAAGAAAGAACAAATGACATGTTAAGAGGGCTTCCAAGGACTGATCAGATGTTTGGTCAACAATAGAGGGTGTCCAAGGACTGAACCATCAGAAAGAGGTAAGAAGTCTACAAAGTAGAGACATGAACAAGGCCACAAATGAGGGTCTCTAGAGCATGCATACAAGTAAGGTGACAGTATCCTCAAGTGACCTACCCTCATTGACAGTAAAAATCACACCCACCAGCACCATGACAGTTTACAAATACCATGGCAATCCCCAGAAATTGCCTTACAAGGTTAAAAATGGAGAGGGTTCCCAGTTCTGGGAATTCTCCACCCCTTTCCAAGAAAAACCATGGATATTTCACCCTGTACTTAAACTTAGGGAATCAGCATAAAAGGGAAAATCTTGTCAAATTCAGGGTCTCCTCCACTTGCAGGGCTTGACCCGTTCCTTCTCTGGAATGTACTATGGTTTAATAAACTTTCACACTTTGTTTGCATCTGTTTGGTCCGCTCATTTGCTCCATCGACTCAGTACCAGTAACCGGTAACCACCTGCATCTGGTCCCCACACTTGCAGGAAGAAGTTCTCAAATCCATCTCTCAGAAAATTTGGAAGAAAGGGTTTTTAAAGCTAGTTTGGCAGACAAAAGACTAGCCAATTGAGCCTGCTAATGAACTGAGTTCAGGGTAAAATCATAGAGGTGTAGACATTGTCTTCTTTGCTGAGCCAATTCTTGAGTAGAGGCTGTAATACCTGTTGAGTCAGTTCTTCTGTATGGGCCACTGGTCTGGGTGGGTCAATCATTCCACCAGAATGCAGATCCTGGAAGGTATATCAAAAACCAGCCTTAGGATTCACATGGGTAATGTTATCTATGGAAGCAATGAAGAAAGCTAAGACTCTTTATGACTATCAGCTATATGTCTTGAGCAATAAGAAATTATTGGAAAGCAAGCTAGGGAATATGGATGGAGATATATATACTTTCCCCCTACCACAGTTCCCACCTTGTGGCCCTTCATTAATTTTATAAAGGGCTGTGTCTCATATATGTATATCACCCTATCATATTTTTCTGAAATGGAAATATTTTTATCAATTAAAGTATTTTTTAATTCCCTGTGACTCAAATGTGAAAAATGTCTTGATCATTGGTTATATTTAGTATTAAAATGTGATAATCAAAATAAACACATTACATACTTTTTAAATGAAGATTATTCATGATATATAACTTCTTATTTTGGAAAAAAAAATTTGAGGTGGAGGTGACTATTTTTCTAGTCTATTTATATATCCCTGGGTAGAAATTCTTTATTAATATTTTTAGAATGAAACAGAGTATGACAGTTAGGATCCAACCAGAGAAAGAGACACAACAGAAAATACATATTGGGAGATTAAATGCAAAGAATTTGTTTACATGATTGTGGCGGCTGGCATAGTAAGTTTGAATTCCACTGGGCAGGCTGTCAGAAACCCCGGGCTGGCACTCTTGGGTAGAAGCTGAAGCTGCTCTCTATGAACAAAATATCTTCTTTAGGGAAGCCTCAACTTTGTCCAAATGGCCTCCCTTAAAATCTAGTAGTATGGATTTGATTTACATTTATAAAATACCTTCACAGAAGCATGTAATTTACTGCCTGAATAACTGGGGACTGTAACCTAGCCAAGTTGAGAGTTGATACAAAACTGGCTATCAAACAGGGTTTGATATCAGCATTTGGGAATACAGTTTTTGATCCTCAATTTTTCATGTAATACATTTAAATACTGAGAATTTTTGTTCAAAAAGTAACTGGTTGGAAATGGAGGTTGTGTATGTATACGTTTAAAGCTTTATCATTAAATTATTTCACCAGACACCCCAAAGTAAGGCAAGCACAAAAATGAGGTTTATTGAGAGAAAGATAGGATTATAGAGCAAGAGCATGATATATGTTTACAGAGCATGATATATATGCCACAGATGAGGACCAGACTCATTATAGCAGCAAAGGGAGACCAAAAGGAGGGGCCAAAAAAGGAGTTGGTTATGGTCTATATCTTGTTTTACAGTGCCCAAATTGGGACCTCCCTGTTGGCTCAGATGTCACCATGGAACCACTTTGATTATCCAATTGGGAGTTGCATTACTACACATGCGGGTTGTTCTAGGTCACTTTCCAGACTCTAGGTACCTATGCTACTTGGCCTGTTGGCTAGAGTCCTCTGCATTCATTTGCACTTAGTACACTAAGTTCTGATTGGCAGATTTGTAGGGTGTTCCCTCCATCCCCAGGTATGGCAGTTGCCAAGGACAGGATTAGGGTGGGGCAGGATCAAGATGGGGACCTGAGGCCCATCCTTGTCCTTCTCGGGAGTGGGGGTGGCAGTTGCACCCGAGGCAAGACATCCACTTTTGTCCCTAGGAAACCCAAGAATCCCTTGCTAACTACTTAACATTAATAGGAGAAAAGAACATATGAATTTATTTAACATATAAATACAGGACACTTCAGAGGGAAGACTCAAATTTCCAATAAGAAACAGATATTTATGAAGAATGGGGATTTGGATTGTGGCAAAACGGATTTTAGTGGCAAGATAGGTTATGGGAGGAGGAAAGGAAGAGACTTGGCTGGCAACGTTGTCTTATTCTGTAGATGAAACCTCACAGGTAGCAGCTCTCAGAAAGAATAGATGCAAATATTTCTTTTCAGAACTTTAAAGATGTCAGACTCTCCGTTAATCTTCTTAGATTGGATAAGGAAAGACCTGGCTGCATTAATGGAGATTGTCTACAGATATAAACCCTCCACTCCACCACCAAAAAGATAGCTTTGCAGCCTTACTTCTGTCTGCTGGACCTATGGCAGCCATCTCAAAATATATCAAAGAAATATATTTGGGGTTAAATATTCTGGTTTACTTTAGTTGCCATTTTGAAACTTTAAAAAAAGTAATAAATATTAAAATATTTAATATTGAAAAATATTAAAATCCAAGCTGATAGCTTTGGAGAAATTTGGGTTAGAGGATATATTAGATAGATAAACAGGAATAAAAATAATAATTTGGATAAATGAAAAAGAAAAAAATTAAATACGTTGTCCCATATCTTCTTAATCAGTCTCTTAGTTCTGTAAATAGTTTAGTTGAGTTAAACAGGTGTGTCCCATTCCAGGAAGTGTCATTGCAGCGGAGCTTTCAAAAAAAAAAGAAAAACAAAGGTTAATGTTTGGAACGATCTATGAACCAGTTTTCTGAGAGTGTGGAGGGCATCCAGTTGAGGTGTCTAGATGTTAGACTTGAAGCATCTTCAGTTAAAGTGTGTTAACTAAAAAAAATTAAAACAAGGTTTATACTTTGAGAAAGGAGAGTTTTATTTCTTATAAAGGGTAACAGCCTGTTGGGCAGCAATTCCAACAGGTTGGGAAGCCAAGCCCAGGCCAGAAGCCAGGTACGTGTGCTTCAGAGAAGAAACAAAAGGGAACGGGATTTTATATTGAGCAGGGCGATAAACTGTACATATTCAACAAGGTATAGGAGAAATCATGAATATTTATGAAGTGAAATCCTATATGCTCCTGTAACTGTGTTTTATCTCTCGCATCCCCTCATGTCTGGGAAATCAGTTTTAAGGTATTTCTGGGGCTCCTTTGGCTGAGAGGGGTCTATTCAGTTAGTAGATAGTTTAGGATTTTCTTTTTAGTTCAACCCCAAACCCCTTTTGGCAAAGATATGGCCAGAGGCAGTAGCGATGACCAAATTTTATTTTGTTCTGTCATTGATGGGTGGAGTGGCTATTTGCTCTAGGTCTGTCTAGGCCCTCAGTGGAACACTTATGGCTGAGGAGTGGTTTAGAGTCATAAAAGCTTACAGCCAATTAAACATTTGGGTCAGATGGGAATGGAGGTAGACAGGCACTTATTAACTCCGTAAAACCTTTTAAGCAATATAGTTGAAAAACAAAAGCCAAAAGCAATGTTATAAAATTAACGTATCTATAAATCGAGCTACTGTAGTCTATGTTTTAGTTATAAACTTGTAACAATTAGTTATATAAACATACACATTTTGTTAAGATCATTCTATCCCTTAAATTGACCTTTACAATCTCACATGCCTCCCTTTTCCGCAATAGTCCCTGGGCCTAGAGGGAGGAAGGTCTGTCTGTATAGTAACAGGGTATTGGCAGTGGAAACAGATCAGGTCCGGTGGGATTTTAGATGAGGAAGATTTGTACGCTTCATCGAATCATCTCTAGTCTTCAGGGTACTACGATTCTGGATTTTTCAGTATTAAAATAAGAAATGAATGACATTAATAACTTGACAATTATAGAAGAAGAATTTGGCTATCAAAATGGGAAAGGAAACCTATTCCATTAGGGAGTCAAATTAAAACATCACAAAGAAAATTATAACCTGTTTTTTTCCTTCTGTAGTCAAGAAATAACCAGGATTTAGTTCAAACTTTGGACAAATAATAAAAAAAAAAAAAACCCAAAAACTTAAAAACAAAAGGATGGGCTAGGATTTAATAATAGGCCTTTTTTGAGACATAATTTTCTCTCTCTACTTTCTCATTTTTATTAAAGACAAATCATAGTAGAACAAACTTATTTATGAAATAAATTTTAGTCTTATTATACTCGGTTTAATTATTTGCATAAAGTACATTAAAAATAGTCATTGGGGATAGCCTTTCCTTTTTAAAATTGGCTTTGCCAAAGCCCACCCTCACCTGTTTTTTTCTTTTAAAGAAATTTCAGGTTACTTAAAGGTCTCTTAAGCCAAGCTAAAGATTTAATTGCCTATGGATACCTGCATGAATTGGGAAATTTCTCCTTTTTGAGGTCCCAAAGTAACTTGAGATTCCTGGCCCTGCCAGAAAGTGACATTCTTTACTTACCACAGATCAGGAAATGTTACAGATGAGGTATCAAGTCAATATGTTCTTTCCAGAGGGTTTTTACTGGCCTTATAAAGTCAAATGGATTCCTCAAAGCAGTCTGGGCATATTTGAAAATACGCCATTCTAATCAAAGCCTTGGTAAAATAACCATTATCTCTAATTCTGTCCTATTATAAAAGAAAAACAGATTCTTATTGAACTTATACATTTTTTTGCTGCTTATTTGAAAGGTGAACAAAAATATCTTATTATTTGTACTAATACTACAACTACATAAAAATCTTGTTCGAAAGAAAAAAACAAATTTTACCTATGCATTAGTGTATTATTAATGCTAAAACTAATTTTAATAAAACCTTATAAATAAATTCATTCAATTTTATCAGTTTGACCATAAGTTAAGATTTCCATAAAACTTTTATAGCCTTTTACAATTTTTACCATTCTTTCTTTCTCAATTTTCTATATTCATTTAATTTTACCATTATTATTTTTATTTCTTTAATTTAAAATAATCATTAAAACTTCTAAACTAGGTGAAATTACTTTATCTTTAACAAAAACCACATTCCTATGCCTTTTTTAAATCTTTTTGTCAACAAAACACAACCTATTTTTCTTATACTCTTTGTATGTAGAATTATCTGTCTTATATCTAGTAGTTTCAATTACATATATTAATTACTGCGTTAACTCTTAGTAACATTTATGTTTAGTGAAAAACCCAAGAAGTAAGTAATTTGATCCAGCTGTGCTAGGGAGGAGGGAGCATTAGATGCTGTTCCATGGCCTCACCATGGTCACTCATTTGGACCTCAAAATCTAAATGTTCACAAATAAAGACAAGCTCACAGCAAGGTGTGCATGAGGCTATGGAATAGTCCAGCAATTAGTCCATATAGTTTTTTGGGTTTTTTTGTTTTTTTTGTTTTTTTTGTTTTTTTGTTTTTGAGACAGAGTCTCCCTCTGTTGCCTGGACTAGAGTGCCATGGCGTCAGCCTAGCTCACAGCAACCTCAAACTCCTGGGCTCAAACAATCTTCCTGCCTCAGCCTCCCAGGTAGCTGGGACTACAGACATGCACCCCTGTGCCTGGCTAATTTTTTCTATTTTTAGTTGTTTGGCTAATTTCTTTCTATTTATAGTATAGATGGCATCTCACTTTTGCTCAGGCCGGTCTTGAACTCCCGGGCTCAAGCAATCCTCGTGCCTTGGCCTCCCAAAGTGCTAGGATTACAGGGGTGAGCCACCACGCCCAGCTCCAGTGCATACAGTTTTAACTCACAGACAAATTAAGCAAGTATTAAAAGTACTCAGAAGCAACAATTTTATGACTTTAAACCATTTAGCTGACATACTATAAAATTGCCTGAATGGTATGTTCAGGAAAAAAATTCTCAATTAAATTTTAAAGTTTTTATTTTATTAGTCCCTATAGATGCTCCTTCAATATCGTTAAAATGGAATAATTGGAAGTCAATTGACTTTCATAACAATTTACTATCTAATCATTGAATTCATTCATTTTCTGCTTATGAGAAATGGTGAAAAAAGGCTTTAACAAGTAAAGTCTATCTATGTTAAGTCTATCTATTACTCTTTCACTTAGAGGCATTCTTTTAGCCTGATATATTTAGAAAAATTTGTAAAATAGATATACTTATATGATACCCTTTCAATATAACATTTTGATAGCATGCTTTATACACAGAATATATTACAATTGTAAATGTATTTTAATAAAAACTTTACTGGTACAGATTTAGTTCACTCAATTTATAGAAAATATCTGCTATATAATTTAATTGGTGAGAAGTAAATATTGTCATACTAATTAGCCAAATCATATTGAAATTTACAACAAAAATGTCTGATTTTATTTTCAATTCATACAAATATATTAATGTATATATATTGCCTACAATTTCAGCTTTAATAGATGTACAGATGTTTATATATAGATACACATATAGACTTAGACATTGCATAGAACCTTGCTCTGAATTTCAGATTTGGATGATAAAAATATACTTCCATTTTCAATCATTCTTACTGACACTATGCTAGTTAACAAGCTATTTTCTCAGAGCTCCAAACCCACTCTCGTTTAGTCAGCTTTATGATATCTGACCAGAACTCTATAGCCCATATTTCTAATTTGCCAATTACATTCCTTGTTATATTCTACTAATGGGGGCATTATAGAAAAATTGAACAGGAGAAAGCACGGATTTTCTCTTTTCTCTTTGCTTCCTCTCAACATTACTTTAACCTTGCTTTTTAAATAGGACAGCAGTAACTTTTTTCCATAACAGTGGGTGGAGACAGTGAGCAGTCTCACTGGGACTCTCGGAGATGACAGAATCAACTAAGCAGCATGACCTGAGAAGCCTGAATTTCAGTTCTTCAAGATTACGCCATTAAGCTTTAAGTTTTCATCATTTCAAATAATCCCCTTTATTCCCTCACTCACAGGGGAGATAGCGACTTCCTATGGGTTGATATCTACATGATCATGTTTTTGCTTTTTATTATTATTATTATTTTTTTTGGTTACGACCTGGTTAATAAGTAGTTACATCTAGTTCATAAATTCATTGTACTTAACTATATCTATTGAAATATGTGTTGTAATTTCTATTTTCTGACAAAAGCCTGATTAAAGTAGATTCATTTTTCCTTGCACATTGAAAAGCAACAATAGAACTCTGTGGTCACCTCACCGGTTAAGATCAAATCATATGTTCACACTTAGCTACAAGGAAAATAGATCAAACACATTTTAAAATTGTCCAGATTCTCGTAACAGCATGTGAAACATAAGATGGGTGGAAATTAAAATTACTCTAAGCCACCTAAAGTTATCTGCTAACCAAAGAAAATTAATTACAATAGAAAGAAGTTGGATGAGATTTTTTAAAAATCAAGGAAAGTAAGTTACAATAACAAAATTAAATAAAAGGCTATATAAAAAGTAACATTGACACTCTGGACACCGATCATGTAGATCCCAGCCCAACCACTGAAAACCCCCCTTTAAAAAGCCCTATTTTTCAGTTTAAAGGCAGGATGGTGATCTTTTAGGGTGACAGTCTTCCGCCCTCTTCATTTATCAGAAAATTAGTAAACTTCTGGTTCCCTTCCCTCAAACTTCTTGTCTTCATTCTTCATTCTCATTGATTTGACCTCAGCGATTTGGCCTCGGGGACAAGTACTAAACTTTCAGTAACAAAATTCAGTGCCCTTGGTTGGGCTTGGTGGCACCCTGATGAACGACACCCCACAATTAACTACTGCCATGACCAGGAGAGGTGGGGAGCATCCCTGGTTCAAGCCATGGTCTTCACTGGTAGGAACATTGTCTTCTCAGGGTGAGAGAGTGAGGACCTGCTCCAGCAGCTGCCAAAGCCTGTTTAGCTCAGGAGAACTCCCATGTCTCCCTTTCCAGGTTAGAAACAATTCCTTGCAGCCCAAACCTTGTTGAGGAAAAGGAAATGGATTTGACAGGAGTCACAACACCTGGCCCTTTAGGTGCATCCCCCTAAGTGCACACTCATACCCTTGGTTCTTCTCATTTGGGGAAGGTTGTGAACCTTCCAGCCCCGTGGTAGGGCATTTGTGGCTGCTGGTGTGGAAATCAAGGTCGAGCGGAACTAGAGAACCTGGGGGGTTCATCCCATTTTGGGTTAGGAGAACTGGTTCTCTTTTGTGTGGCTCCCACATGTTTGGTAGGCCTTGGCACTGAGATTGTTTGCATTGGGAATTCCCTGTAATGTCTGCTTCTCAACTTGTGTTTGTTGTTGTTTGTGAGTTTTGTTTCAACATGGGAGGCTCCATTTCTATTACATCTGAAAGTTCCTTGGGGAGAATCTTGGCTGAATGGCCAACTTATGGCTATAAGCCTATATCTAAAAAGAGATCATATTTTATTATAATACTTCTTGGCCAATGTACGTGCTGGAGTGTGAGGAGAAATGGCTATTGAATGGAACCTTAAATTATTATTTGTCAAAGGTCAGATAAATGGGACAAGATTCCACATGTACAATCTTTTATGCAATTGCATAATAAAGAGGCTGAAAGGCCTGGAACAAAACTGATGGTATAAAGGAAACCACCACCAATGCGTGAGAATCATTTACAAGTCAATTTGTTCCCCCCCATACACACTCCCATTCATTCTCCCACTTATCTATCCATCCTTTCTAGTAACCATTTATTGCCCATAAACAGAATTATCTATATTCCTCTTCTCACCCTCCCCTCTAAAATGAGAGTATATAAATTTATGGATGCCACTGGGATATTGAGTAATCACTATGATTCTCTCCATGTGCACAGCAAATAAATCTCTTTCTCTTATTAATCTGCCTTATTGTGAGTTGGTCTTTCAGCAAACCTTACAGGGTGAAGGGGCAGTTTCTCCTCACCCCCACAAAATGTATTGATATATATTTTTTTAAATTATATATTATTATACATGTCATTCATATGTATAGGCTTGGACAAATAAAAAGACATTTCATACTCTTGGAGAGGGTAACTCAACACTATAAAGATGTCATTCTCCCTAAGTTAATTTATAAATTTAATGTCATCTCAATAAAGAGACCACAAAGCTTTTTTATAGAGTTAGAAAAATTGGTTCTAAAGTTCATATGGTAGATAAATATAAGAATAACCGAGGAATCATTGGCAAGGAGGAGAGGGAACGCTAAACTATTATAAAGAGAGACCAGCCCTGCCAGACTTTAAAACATACTAGGTTTCTACAATTAAAACAATGGAGTTTAGGCATATGAGTAGACAAGGGACCAGTGGAAGTAAAATAGATAACCCAGAAATAGATTCGAGTACATAATGCTGGAAAACATACAAGCCAAAAGATGATGGAGAGATATCTTTAAAATGGATATTAAAATATTTGGTACTAGAAAAGCACTTGAAAAGCAAAAGAATAAAATGAAAATACGTTATGCAAACACTAATCCAAAGAAGCTGGAGTAATATTTTGAAATAAGACCATGTAAAGAAATATTACCAGAATAAAAAAGAACTTTTGTAACAACAATTATTTCAATTCACAGGGACATAAGAATCTTAAATATTTGGGGAGATATGAGTTTCAAAATTCATAAAGCAAAATCTGATAGAAATGAAAGGAGAGATAGACAAATGCACAGTTATCTTGGATTTTGTTGCACTGTAATTTCAGTTTATTAGGATGAATGGAAAAGAGGTAAAGATATAAAAGACTTGGTGAGCATTATCAACAAACTTGACCTCACTAAGGTTTATAGAACACTCATATGAAAATAACAGAACATATATTATTTAAATAGTACATAGATAATTCTCCAAGACAGTATTTTATGCCATTAAAAAGCCCCATCAAATTTCAAAAAGCCTCAATAAATTAGAAAAGACCACTTTTATTCTCTGGTCACAATGGAATTACACTGAAAATAGAAGTAAAAAACATATCTGAAAATTTTTCTTACATTTGGTAAATACATTTACATCTATGTCTCTGAGGGATACTGGTCTATATTTTCTTATAACGTCTTCGAAAGGTTTTATTGTCAGGATATTGCTGGCATCATCAAATTAGTTAATTAGTGTTTTTCCTCTTTTATTGAGTGGTGGATTTGCCTAGTATTGGCATTATTTCTTTCTTAAATGCTTGTTAAATTTCTACTGTGAAGGTAACTTGACATATAAATAGGTTTTATTTTGTAGCAAAGTTTCATTTCTTTAATAGATAAAGGCCTATTCTGGCTATCTATTACTTCTTTAATGAGCTTTGACAGTTTGGGTCATTCTTCTACCAAAGTTTCTTCTACTAAAATTTTAGCAAATAGAATTCAACAATGCAATAAGAAGATAATACTCAACTCTCAAGTAGAGTTCATCTTAGGAATGAGAGTTGTTTTAATGTTTAAAAATAATGTATTCAGCATATAAATGGATTAAATAAGAGAATCCATATAATTTTTAAAACATCAGGAAAAAAACATTGAACAAAATTTCCATTTATGATTGTTTTAAAATCTCTGTAATTCAGAATAAAACAGTTTCAACCTGATAAGAACATTTTCTGAAACGTACATCCAACATCGTGCTTAATAGTGAAAGTCTGAACGCTTTCCTTTAAGATCAGGAACAAGATGAGGAAGCGTGCTCTCACTACTTACACTCACCTGCAAGGAGGGTACGAGCAAGTGCAGTAGGCAAGGAATAAAACATACACATTGTACGGATGAAGTAAAAATTGTCTTTATTTGCCAAAAGCATGATCATCTATGTAGAAGGCCCTAAAGATTTAAAATACTAAAATAATGTATAAGTGAGTTTAACAAGGTTTCAGAATTCATGGTCAATATGCAAATATTAGTTGCATTTCCATTTTTAGAAGTGAGAATTTGGAAATTGAAATTTTAAGAAGAACATTTATAAGAGCATTAAAAATGCAATGAATTTAGGGATGCCTATAATGAAAAATGAATGTGACCTCTACACAGCAGACTATCAAATATTGCGAAGACACAAATAAACAAAGAAAGATACCATGCTCATGAATGAGAAGGCTCAATATTGTTAAGATTTCCAAAGTTATTCTATAGTTACGATGCAATCTCAATCAAAACCCCAACAGGCTGTTTTATTTGCTATAAAGTTGAAAAAGTGCTTCCAAAATTTTTATGGAAATGCAAAGGATCTTTGAAAGTCAAACCAACTTTGAAAAAAGAGATGGATGATTCATACTATCTGATTTCAAGACATAGACTAACACTATAATAGTTCAGAGCATTTTATTGTGGGAGGATAGACAAATAGATCATTGGAATGGATTACAGTCCAGAAATAGATTAACACATATATAGGCAATTGGTTTTTTAAAGAGGTAGCAAGATAATTCAATGGGTAAATGATAGTTTTTTCAACAAAATGTGCTGGAACAATTAGATATCTATACACAAACAAACAAAAGTGTGATCCTCCACCCTTACTTCTCACTAAATCAAAAACTAACTCGAAGGGGATCATAAACCCAAATGCAAGCACTGAAAGTATAGAACTAAAAAATGAAATAAAATAAATAGAAATTCTTTGTGATCTTAGGCATAGATTTTTTTAAAAAGTCAAAATGAGTATAAACCATAAAATAAAAAATAAAAAAATCGTAAATGGGACTTCATTAAAATAAAAAAAGATGCTTTTCAAAATATACTATTAGAAAAATAAAAAAGCAGACGATGGAAAAATATTTGTGATTTATATATGTGATAAGGGACATGTACACAGAATATATAAAGAATGCTTATGACTCAATAGTAAGAGCAACCAGATAAGATATGAACAAAAGGTTTTCATAAACACGTCACCAAATAAGATGCAATTATAGGAATGGAAAATAAGCATAAAATGTACTCAACTTGAATAGTCTTTCAGAAAGCAGAGGCTAGAGCAAGTCCCAGACCTCCTGAGGCGCAGCTGCAGATGCTTTTCATGAACTTTCTCCAGTCTCTACCTTAAGATGCTATATGAAAGGAGTCAGTTTAAACTTTGCCTTCATTTAATAAACATATGAAACAATAAAAGCTAAAAAGAGGAATGAAAAGATTTCTTAAAGTCCAGTTTGATTACATGTTAAATTTAAATAATTTCATCTCTAGGCTTTATCCAATATATTCAAACGTTTTTTGAAGGGAAAACTAAATTTAAAATCTTATAGATCTGCGAATACCATTCTGGTTTCTAGATTACTCGATCTGAAGAAAATACTAGCAGAAGGCCTGCTACATCTATTATGAATAAAATAAACTTTGACTTCATTAATAAAATTATTGCTCACTGTGACAGATTTTAGACCAAAAAAAAATTTTATGTAGATAGTTTAGTTAGTTCATGCTCATTTATTAATAATGACCAGATTCCAAACTATCTATTGTATGCTCTTTTTGTAGTAAAATAAATATACCTTTGTATTCTAACTTCACATCTGTCTGGGAAACTTTCCTGAAATGATGAAAAAATTATCTGGTTCCCTACAGTGTTTAGTATTCACATGCGATACTATGTCTTTTCTCTTGGATGTCACCACTAAATACAGAATCTTTGAAAATTCAGCATCTAATCTACTTATTTCATAGTCCATGTGGTATTTTAAGGTGTCTATAATATATGGTTGTCTCCCAGTATCTCTAGGGGATTGGTTTGAGGACCCCTCTTCCCACCCAAGGAGACCAAAATCTGAGAAAGCTCAAGTCCCTTAGGTAAAATGGCATAGTATTTGCATACAGTTTATGCACATCCTCCCCTATACTTGAAGTCATCTCTGGATTACTGGTAACACCTGAAACAATTTAAATGCTATGTTAATAGTTGTCATACTGTGTTTTTTATTCATGTTATTTTTAATTGTTCTTAATTGTTTTATTATTTTTATTTTATTTTTTAATGCATTTGATCTGCGGTTCGTTGAATCCACAGATGTGGAAATCACAATATAGAACCCATGGATACAGATAGCCAACTGTTAACTGTCTAGGAAAACAATTTTATTTTTCTTTAGGAACTAAAATTGCTTGATTTAGTGATAACCAGCACCTATTTAAAAAAGATATGTTTTAACACAGCAGTTATTTCATGAATGCTATGGTGATGAAGAACTTAAAATATGCTGTTAAAATGCAGCTAAATTTACTATTTTGCTAGAGAACAGGCCACAAATATGTATGAATGATTACTTATATCTGTGAAGTTGTATGCATTGTACTAAATTTCCTGAAGTTCTTGTAATGGCTAAAATGTGTTTATTCTTGAAAATTTCAATTATTCAACATGATTAACAAAATGAACTATTTTAGAATTGTACCAGTTAAGCACATTCCTAAACTCAAAAGGGCACATAACATTTGTATCCTAATATTCTACTAAAAATTAATTTCTAAAGTTTTAAATACAAAGTGTTTTAATTGGCTTGTAAATCCAAGGTACACAAATATATGTAACCATATTCTCTTTTAAACATTTGTTTTAAAAATGTTAATAAGGGCATATAAAGATAAACAGTTTCATGCAATGTTTTATACAAAGTAGTATTATTAGAATCTTTCTTTGTCCTTATTTTTTTTTTTAATAAAAGGATAAGAAGGTAATGAGAAAGGCCTTTACTTGGAGCCAGTTTCAATTAGGCGCCTTAGCTGCTTAGAGTCTGGTGCTAATGAGGTCAAGGCAAAGGTCTAATCCCCACATGGGCCAATTAGCATTGTTATGCTTCCAGATCTCAGACTATGTATCTTGCAAAGTGTCCCACTTACAAAAGGGAAGCCAGGTGATAAAGTGTTGATGGATCAGTAAAATCCAGAAAATCTCAGTTGGCTAACAATTAGGCAATATCACTGTTCCACCATAGCTCTGTTATTTTTCAGCTAAACGGGTCACTCTTGGTTTCAAAATTACATTCTGTGTAATTTCCAGCCTTTGTGGACTTTTTTTCTTTAATCTTCTGTGTCATTCATATTTTGGGGAATTAACATTTTTCTTATCCCTTAAATCCTAGGATATTTGGCACCTCTTCCATGATCCATCACCACTTCAAGCTTTCAAATTACAAGACTCATATTAATAGTAATCATGTGATATTGGTTTTATATTTTATACATATGTACGTGGTGCAAATCCACTGGGAAAATAAAACCTTGAATTAGTTATACTGTGTTACTATTTATCTTTATATTTTAGCATGTCTCAAAAATAATCCGTTTCCATACATATGGCTGAAAGAAAGAATGAATAAATTAAAAAGTAAATAAATGAAAGAATTAAGATAGTTCAAAAGTTGCAATTAATTGCCTGCCCATTAATTGAGAGCATGCACTGCACTTCACAGCTGATATTTTTATTACTAAGGAATAACATTCTCTACATACAATAAATCTATTGCTAGTATTTTTAAATAAAGTTCAAATTTGAGCATGGTTAGATTTTCATATTTCTTCAAAATGTTTATTACATATTAATTAGGAATACTTTAGATTAAAGTAACATCTGACTTTGTATTTATCCTAAAAAGTAATTATAGTATTGTTTGGAAGGATATCAGGCTCAGAAAAGCAATAGGAAAGGGAAAAAGAAGATTTAGAAAATAGGCTTTAATTGGCTGGGCGGGGTGGCTCACGCCTGTACTTCTAGCACTCTGGGAGGCCGAGGTGGGAGGATCACTTGAGCTCAGGAGTTCAAGACCAGCCTGAGCAAGAGTGAGACCCTGTGTCTACTAAAAATAGAAAAATTAGCCCGGCGTCCTGGTGCACACCCGTAGTCCTAGCTACTTGGGAGGCTGAGACAGAAGGATTGCTGGAGTCCAGAAGTTTAAGGTCGCTGTGAGCTAGGCTCACACCACGGCACTGTACCCAGGGAGACAGAGTGAGATTCTGTCTCCAAAAAAAAGAAAATAGTCTTTAATTAAATAGGGCAACTTCAGAGGCAAAAAGTCACCAAAACCATCTTTTATCTGGAAAAGTCTAGCCAGAAAGCAAGCATGTTGTAGAAGCCACCACAGCCTTTGCTTTAATACAGTTCAATAGCTATGAGATATTCATTCAATATTTCGAGTCCCAAGTATCAGAGTCTCACTGAAGGGGCTTTAGCTGCCGGAGGATACAGAGAAGAAAAACCTAAGTCTGTACTCAGTATGGTAGCCACTCACCAGGAAATGTCTATTGAGCACTTTAAGTGTGACTGATCCTACATGAGACAGGCTGTAAATAAAAATACACTGGGTTTTGAAGGCTTAGTATAAATTAAAGAAAGTATCTCTTTTATAGTTTCCATTAAAATTAGACAAACTATATTATTAAAATTAATTTGACCTAGTTTTAAAATTTTTCCATTGTGTCCACCGGAAAACATAAAATTACATATGAGGCTCACTTTCAATTTCAAATTGCTATTGGACAGCGCAGCTCATCTAGACCTTTTAGGCATTTTCACTAAGAGGAGGAATGGGCCCTACCCCTCCTTTGGCCACATGAGGCCCCAACCAATCCTATACAATGGCATGTAGGGAGATGGGAGTAAATAGGGTAGATTTGTGTCTCTCATGATTTGTGAAACAGCATGTGATTTGTAGGAGACAATCAAGTAGTGAAGCTTTAATTAATGTCATTAGGATCCGTCGTGGTATGCATGACAGAATCACAAAGAACTTTGAATTTCAACTTTTGATTTTTTTCCAAGTGAGGCTATGTAAAGCAACACAGAGATATATTGTTAAGACAGAAACAAGAAGATGCTCATTATCTTTTAATGTTTATCTAATTTTCAGATTTTATCGACTACATTTAAAAATCTTGTGAATGCAAAAATTACATTGTGTTATATCTGTATGTGTGTTGGTGTTAATTTGCTTAATGTATGTAATTTAATTTTGTCAAGATATGTATTTAAAATAAAAGATGCAGACATATTTTACTTTTCTGAAGTCTTATCTATACCAATCAGAATTTCATGTAAAAACAATCAGTACTGTGAAAGCTCAATATTTCATATTAAAAATCAGATGGATTCAAGTCCTATTTGTGTATCTATCTTCCCTGTTTCTCCTTTAATATTTATTAATAGTCCAAATAATTCTTTAATTGTTTCTTTACTGCATAATAGCACCCGATAATAATGTCATGAATATAAATATTTTCTCTTAAATATTTTATGAATTTTTTAAGTTACTAACAAAAGTACATATCTTAGTTTTATCACCCATCTCTCTGCTGGGTACATAAAATATTCTCAGTTAACATGCACTGAATTGGACTACCCCTAAAAAAGAAAAAGTGCAAACCACTAGTAAAAAAGAAAGAAAAGATGAGAAAGTCTAAGAATTTTATTCCAAACCACTTTTAGGAATGAAAGCTAATTCCATGTTTAGGATTTGGAAGTAGAAGAAAGAGCTCTATTTTGTTCTAACAAACATGCTTTAAATGTAGATTACATCATCAAGGTGAAATGATTGTGTGAAATCTGTGTGAATGCTAATATGTCACTGTTTAATACAATGTTACTATTTACTCTCAAATACACTGAAATCTCTTTATAAAGCTTATTTTTGGAAATAAGATTAACACTTCAGGTTAAATATGAAATGACAAAGATGTCTATATGTAGCTTTATTTATTTTGAAATGTATAGAATATTTTGAAATTTGGTTAGTTTGCAGTTTGAATAGTTATACGCTAATCTCTATTAACTCTTATTAAACCATTAAGGTGTTTCTTTTTGTTTAAATTAAACATAACATGATTACTCTTTGCATTTTGCTTGATTTTCTTTTTTATTTGTAGGTGATTTTGGCATTATAGTTGTACGGTTATGTGCTTTCAGTTTACAAGTAAAATAATTCCATAGTACAATTCTTTTAAAATTGATTTTTTTTTTTTTTAATTTAGAGATGGGTCTTGCTTTGTCACCAAGGCTGGAGTGCAGTTTCACAATCATAGCTCACTGCGGCCTTGAATTCCTGGACTACAGGAATCCTCCTTCCTGCCTCAGCTTCCTAAATAGTTGAGACTACAGTCATGCACCACCATGCCAGGCTAATTTTTAAAAATTTTTTTAGAGATGAAGTCTTGCTATGTTGCCCAGGCTTATCTCAAGCTCTTGGCATCAAGCAATCCTCCCACCTCAGCCTCCTGAGTAGCTGGGATTATAGGTATAAACTACCATACCTGGGCATTGAACAATTTGTAGGGAAAACAGTGAGTGTATCTTTGATATTATTAAATATATACGATGTGTCTGTCTGGAAAATCTCCAGCCGTTGTTAATATAACGAGAATGGTTTGCAAGACATTGGTGTAACCTGGCAGCCAAGGAGAGTGGACCGTAATGCACATGTGTGAAAATGACGACTTCACTGTACTAGTCAGTGTGGTACTAGATGTCATTGAGTGACTGAGTGAACATGTGTACTGTGTGGCCATCACATTCAAAATAACTGATGGAGTAGAGCAACAAATCTGCGTCAAATTTTGCATTAAGCTCGAACATTTCTCCGCAGAAATATTTGGATGATTCAGAGGCTTTCAGGAACAATGTAATGAGTGCAGCACAAATAAAAATGTGGTATAAATGCTTCAAAGATGGTCGAGAATCTGTTGAAAGTGATCCGTGTTCTGGAAGGCCTGCAACAAACAGAACACCTGAGAATGTTGAAAGTGTACGGACTGCAATCAACAAAGATCAGCGACTGACAGTGCGAGAACAAGAAGCTCATCTGGGGATTACAAAAATTACTGTGTCTGAGATTTTGATGCAGGATCTTGGCGTGAAACATGTCATGGCAAAATGCATCACACCACTTCTGCTACCAGAGCAGAAGGAACATCGTGCTGCCTTTGCTAATGACTTGCTTCAAACTGCTACCAATGAACCAGATTTCCTCAAGAAGGTTATAGCTGGAGATGAATGGTGGGTCTGTGGCCATGATCCGGAAACAAAGGCCCAGTCGTCCCAGTGGAAGTCACTGGGTTCTCCATTCCTGTGGAGTGCGGCAAAGTTGGAGAAAGATCAAGAAATGTTAACTGCCTTTTTTGATTGGGAAGGTGTTGTCCATCATGAGTATACTCCTCCAGGCCAGACAACGAATAAGGAGTACTCCCTGAATGTTCTTCATTGACTGAGAGATCTAATGCCATGAAAACAGCCACGGCTATGGGCAACTGGTGGTTGGCAGCTTCATCACAACAATGTGCCCACCCGTGTATCACTTCTCATGCAGAGTTTTTTTTGACAAAACATCAAATCACCTGGGTGACTCAGCTCCCCTACCACCCAGATTTGATGCCCTGTGACTTCTATCTTTTCCCAAAACTAAAATCACCTTTGAAAGGGAAGAGATTTCGGACCATCGATAAGATTCAGGAAAATACACTGAGGTAACTGATGGCGATTTCAACGAAGGATCTTGCAGAGTGTTTAAAGCAGTGAAAGAGACTCTGGGAGAACTGTGTGAAGTCCCAAGGTGCCTACTTTGAAGGAGACTGAGACATTATTGTTCTATGTACAATGTTTCTTGTATCTTGTGTCTTCCTCAATGAATGTCTCCTTTTTTCATATTAATATTACAGGGCTGGATACTTTTTGGACAGACCTCATATAAAGACCATTGAAGGAAGTGGAGCTATTTATTCATAATGTGCTCCAGATTCCTTTCTAAGATAAAAAAAAAATAGTTAAAAGGAAATAACAAGAAATAGAAGATGTTGAAATTTATGAAATTTATCATATTGAGGAAAGAAGTAGACCTCCCAATAAACTATAGTATTTCACTGAAAAGATAAATTAAGAGTTCATTTTTCTGTCATTGCAAGCTAGGAAATCTAATAAAAATTACAAATTTAATCAAGTGATAGAACAGAACTATAGAAGCACTTCTGATTTAAAATTCTATTTTTGTATCTTCAATAAACTAAAAAATAGCAGCATTTTTATTAGAAAGAGAAAGCATTTTTATCTCAAAAATCCAAAAGATACATAAACTTTTAAAAAATAGACTGAAATTCTATTGCAAAGACATAATGGCCAATATTACATTTGTTTCCATATTTCTAACTTTTCTATGCATATTTATATGCGTATACCATGTTTATATAAAGAGATATACTAAGCATGCTATTTCTGCCTATTCTTATATGCACGTTATTATCATGCTATATATTACAAAGTATGTTATATGAAATTATATATAAATATAATGTATATAAATACATATACTTCAAAACATATGTCATATACTAAACATATTTATATTTATAAATATTAGTATTACTATTCATATGCAATGAACATATTAGTATTAACATTCATATGTTTATAAACATAAAATCTATCTTATCTATCACATATTATATTATAAAATGTATATAATATAATTCCATATAATCTTTCATCATCAACAATTTTATATCCATATATCTGATATATCCTTTCACAATTTTCTCTGTTTGTATGAAATAAACAAACACTTTGTGTATACTTCTGTTTATAAAACAATTTTATCAATATAGTTTATACACTCAAATTTATTCTTTGGTTCGCATCCTACTAGACCTTTGAGTATAGATGTTAGAGATCTTTTCTAATAACTAAAAATATTACATGAACTTAATATTTTATTCAATTATTTATTTACCTGGAGGATTTTTTCATTTGTTTTTGTACCCACAACTCTTTTTCATTAGCATTTTTATTATTGTGGGCAAGGCTCTCCAAAGGTGAATTTGTTATTCAAACATATATGACTATTGTTAATTTGAATATGTATAAGAAGTCAGAATTTTTTCTCAGAACGTTTTACAAATTCAAACTTCCATGTCAATGAAAGAATCCCTTTGTTTTAATTCTTATAACCTAGATATTATGGTTTATTTCTATAATTTTTAAGAATCTAGTGAGTCAATAATGTATCTTTTTATTTTTCAATTACAGTGCCCTAGCTTCTAGAGAAATTGAGCATTTAAAATATTTGAAATAAACATCCCTTTATTTAGCTGACATTGCTAAAAACTGTTTATATTAGTAACTCTAAGGGAGTGTTTGCATGAAGCTAAAGTCATACATAGCTACTCCTCCAGCTAATAAAACAGTGAAAACAACAATATTAAAAAAAATGTTAAATTTATATTTTTGTTATCATATAAATTTGGTATTTTTTATTGTCATTTTTTCTTACCTTTTTATTGTATTACGCTGTCATTACCATAAGATTTGTTTTTGAGAAGATCTTATTTCAAAAATTTGATAAAGATTATGTATTTATTCTATCTTCAACATGTAAAAATTTAATTATTTCAGATTATAATAACTAAACTTTGATCCTATCAATACAAGTAAGAAATTTCTTTTATTTTTTTATTTATTTTATATAATAAGTATAATAAGAACTAGAAAACTGAAGTTCTGTTTAATATTAAGTTTATGTGCTTTGGCTATAGGGATTTTCTTTCCTGAGTATTGCCTTTCCACATTCTTTTCCCATTTTTTTTTTTTTTTTGCTTTCACTGTTTTGTACTTTGAAACATAATGCATAATCAGAATATTAATATTATCTTAAATTTATAAACTATAGCACAATTTATTTACAACAGACAACTTCTTTCTTCTAGATATAACACTTAGTAAAAGGTCAAACTTTTAACAAAGTAATTTCAGATTTTCATGACTAGTGCATTTTGGTAATGAATAAAGATTTTGTCAAAAGTTTGTCACTTTATAAGGGTCAAAAGCATAAGCGAATCTTAAAAATGCTTATGAACTCTATTAAATGGAAGAGAGGTGGCAGATTTTTGAAGTTATACTTTGTGAAAATTCTAATATTGTTTTCAAAAAGGTTTAATAAGTAAATTGTCAGTGACATTGCTTATACAGTTATCAACTTCCTATAATCTACAATTATCAATATCAAATAATTTTTATAATTTTCAACTGACCTTTGCTATCTAGCTGTAGTGGTCAAATGAATACTTGTCTAACTGAAATGTGAAGGGACATATTTCTACTTGATATATATGTAAAAAAGAGATGGTGCCTTTTAATTTTTAGTCTGGTCTCATCCTCCCTTTGTCTTGCGCTGCAGGTTACTAGAGTTTACAACAGGGGGGTTTACAGTGCTTGGAGTGATGATGTGATTGCAGTGGTTGGTTGGTGGATACTAAACAATCAGTATGGGATTCTCAGTATCTGTAGAAGGTATAGTGAGATTACTTCAGACTGTGTATAGCAAGACATTGGTACATGTGACCTTGCCCAGCAAATAGAGATTCTAATTATCCAGTGGGGGCAATGTGTCCTATGGGGTCAGACTTTTTGGTGACATCATTATGTCTGGAAAGGTTAATGGTTCTAGTCTAGTCAGGGTATCTGGGCTTGCAAATGAATCTAGGTGTATCTCTCTCTTTTAACTGATCAGCATCTCTATGCCAGTCCAGTTACTCGAGTAGTAAGCCCATCTGGTCACTCTACCAGAGCCAATTAGATTATGACTTAGATGAAATGAGCAGGGTGGGGGAAGAAAGTGAGTGAACATGGAGGACAGCAGTAATTCAGTAGATGACATTGAATTTTTGCTCTACTCAAGAAAAAAACATAATTCTAGCTTTATGAATGCATGGGCCACAACTAAGCATATATAGTAGGACAGAGAGTATTGTGGAAATATGCCATTGTATTCGTGTGTTTTAATATGTTACTACGTTATCTATGTTAGAAACACATGTGTACTATATCCTTTGCCATGTTTATTTAAATCAAACCTTTAAAGAAAGAAATGAAGGAATAGATGGCTTTCTAAACACAGCAGCATTGTGATAGTTCTCTCTTGTTTCTTTGACTTCTGTATAATCATTCATCCTATGATTCGGCACATGAATATGTGTCTTTCACTACTTAATTAAAAGTACTGGATTTGTGTCTCCTGTATTGAATTTCTTTAAAAAAACAAAATTCTAGTTTGTGTTCATGGATTCCACCATTTCACTTTCTTGATCATTATCCCTACATCACGCTTACATTTTGCCAAATACTTGAACTGTAGTTCAAATCAAATAGATATTAAGGTTTATTTATTTTAATTTTTTTTGTTTTTGCTTTGAAAGTGCTTGAGATAAAGTTATTAAGCACACAAACACACACATATGCAAGAGAAAGAGTTATTTATATAAGCTGTGTGAGGTCTAGAGGTTTTAGAAAAGGACAGGACTTTGTAGGTCATCTAGAATTGTTTCTTCTCCTATCTTACTCCAAATAATTATTTTCTTTTGTGGATTAGCAAAGATGGAAAACATAATGAGTAGTCCTAAATTCTACTCTCAGCTCCCCAACCAATTTGTAGTACAACACTGAGTTAGGTCTTTGTATGTGTAGTGCTTCTGTGCCTTGCCAGTTAAACTTACCAGACACTGCTTTTGAGGAATATGTCAGTATGAAATATAATATTTGTATTCAAAACTGCAAGATTTCTGCTTGGAAGTCAGAAAAGGCTAGAAGATCTGTTTGAAAATCCACAGGGATGATAATCAAGACTTGAAATAAATTTGGAACAAACAAGTAGAAAGAAAACATTCTAAGGTTAAACTAAACCAATCAGAAGATACTTAAGGAAGATTTTGGTCTTGATATGTTTCAACAAAAGAAATATGATGCTGTTTGCAGTAAACAAAAATGCTTTCAGTAACTGGGGATAAAATGAAGTCCATTAGGGAAATAAGTATGCATTATTTTGGTACAAATGAATAGGAAAAAATTTGTAACAGTAAGTTGCTGTTCATAAAAACAAAACAACTCCATTTACCCACTTGCTGAGGAAAATATTATCTATTCAGAAGTGGCAATAAGGTTTTGCTGAGCCATTTACATATTCTTGCCTGATTGTGAAGCTGTTGGCTTTAGCCTGTATGTGTCCTTCCACATTTATAGGTATCTGTAGACAAAAAAGAGAACAAAAGTCTAGCTATCACTGAGGGTTCTGCAGTGTAGAAATACTGTAAAATTACCTATTTCTCTATATGTGTATTTATATAAATATAATTAATTAAACAAAGAATTCTGACCTTGAAAAGAATACAAACTCCAATAACAGAATTATAAAGCTTGAATAAAAATAAAGTATTATAACAAAAGCAGGGATAATGCAAAAATGGGTCAAAGTTGTCAATTTGAAATATCAAAACATGGTGGCATAAATGACAACTACTTTAGAATCACTGTTCATAAACTCAAAATGGGGCTCTGAGTTTTTTAAAAGCCAGAAGAAAACAGATCTTACTGCCCCAGATTGGGCTTATGATACCGATGAAGGTAACTTTCTAGATAATGAAAAACTGTCCCAGAGAAATATAGATAAATTTTCGCAGCACCCTTGAAAAACTCTCATAGTCCTTTTATTAAAACCAGGTGAAAACTTTGGAAGTATTAATATGGTAATGGAACAGAAAGTGCTCAAGATTAACGCGGACACTTTTTTTTCCCCCCCCAAAAAAGAATAATAATAATACTGAATGTACCAACCATGCTCAAATTCAGCCAAAGGGAGCAAACCTTGGAGCCTCATCCAGAAAAGAAAATGATTTATTTAAGGATTTTTCAAGTCTGAAATAGGTGGTGTCATCCAGGAGGATCTCACCATGCAATACAGCATTGGGAGAGCTGAAAACATCAGAAATTTATTTGAGAAACTAGCCATGCTGTCTGAAGTCAAAAGTAAATACAAAGCCATGCTTATTGCTGCTGAGCTACTTTCTCCTTTTATGCCCCTTGATCCTTTTTTCCAGTCTACTCTGGCCTCTGCTGTTTTAAAGAGAATAAAGATTACAGGTGCAGCTGAGGTCCCCTTGTCTCCAAAGGAAACCGAAATGCCATACATACCCATCTGAGTACACTGAGGAACTTTGAGGAGGGGAGGGAATACAACCATTAATGTTTCTGTTGAACCCAAGTCACCAGTGTACTTGCTCTTGTTAGGCAGGGAGAATTCAAATCTAACTGATGGATTTGCAGTGAGTTTTAAAGCAGGGAAGGGCAATATATAGGTGGGGCCTTTTGGGATGATTCAGTGTACTGTTGTGACTTCAACTGCTTAATTCTGATGGATGTTTTACATACTTGTAATATGGGGGCTCTTGAGTTCTGAGGGGACCCACCTGATTGGAAAGAGCTGCATGTAGAGAGGGACTAGTAGGACACATAAATAATCACCAAAAAACATCCCTGTCTCCTCTCTGATGGTCCAACAGAAGCAATATAAAATCCCAGTGGGAGAAATGGAAAACACAGCCTTGGTTAAAGATTTAAAGACAGTGGGAGTAAAAAGAGTTGAAATATTTCATTACAACAGTCATGTATGCTGGGAAAAAAAGATTCACACAACCCAGAGAATTACAGTAGATTGTTGCTAACTGTATATTGTTGCTCCCATGGCCCTGACTGTTTCAGACACTGTAACTAAAACTGAATCCATTGCTCAGACTGATGCCACTAAATATACTTTCCTAGATGTTGATAACAACCTTTTTGACATCCCACTTTCATCTGATGACTAAGACTAATTAGCATTCATGTACCAAGTCCTCCAATATGTGTTTGCAGTAGTTTCCGAGGAATAAACTACCCTGTGTTTGCCATCAACAATCACTTCAGAATTTAATGTGTCTTTATTCTCTGAGGTCAAAGCTTTTGCCATATAGATGATGTCTTGCTCGCTGGCAGGTCAGAAGTCTTAGACTCAATAAACCTGAGTACAGTGCTATCATATCTATGCAAAATTTATTTAGAGACCTGCTTACCAGGAAAAGTTTTTGAACTCCATAAGAAGATTCACAATGCTCAACCCTTCAGTAGTCTAAAAAAGTCTTTATCTCTTTGAACCTTGACTCTTATCTCTTTGAACCTTTGAATCTTTATTCTTATCTCTTTGGGCTTTAGAGATATGCCTCACTGCGTCATCACAGTTGATCCTACAGATCAGCTAGACCACAAATAAGCATACTCACAGTGGGCCCCAAATCAACAGTCTGTGCTGGAAGATATTTAACAAACTGTGGCATGCTCTTTACTTTCAAGACAAATATCCTAATGGTCTTTTGAGCTACAAGTCTTTATGACTGATGGTTTTGTTTATCGGAGACTCTGACAAAGGGAGGCACACCTTGATGTTTTGAATTCATCATCTCCCTGGCATGGAAATATGTTCATTCTGAAAAACAGTTATTAGTTGTCTATGGGCTTTTGTTAAAACTGAATGCCTGTACCATGGAAGCCTTGTGACTCTTTGGTCAGACTTTACCATTTTGAGGTGAATCAACTTGGATTTAGTGACTAATAAGGTGGGGAAGACTTAATAAACATTAGGTCAAATGGACAGAGTACATTCAAAAACCATGGCCCCAGCAGCATCTCAACTTTACCTGAAAGAGACTCAGGCATCCGTTTTGGAGAAATATTATCACCCTCCTTTAACACCCAAATCAAAGCCTCTAGGTCAAAGAGACTTTGATTTATGGGTTTATGGAAACTCCATCATGTATCAGATAACTTGGAGATCCCTCCAAAATGAAGCTACTCTTGCTTCCTTGGGACGCTTCGTGTAGGGATAATTGATTTATTATTTATGTGTTACCAGTAAGCAGTTATTCCTATAACTGTAGTCATCCGATTAGAAAAGTTGGTACAAAATGAGTTCCAGAATTTAGATGAAGTGATTACTAACACTACCTTATTTCTGAAGGCATGCAGATGGGTTACAACTCACTGGCCAGAATGGTCACTAATGAACTGACTCAGATTTCTTCTTTGCAAACCAAGATATAGTCTGTGAAATCACTAACACGTCTTTCTCTGCCTTGATTAAAGCATTGTACCAACTAGAAAGATCTTTACAGAAACTTAAGGAAAAAGCAATATATATTTTTTTAAAGTAGACCCTTAAATTTTATGAAATAGTTCACCTGGCAATATCCAGGTCCCTGGTGGACATGGTCGAGTCCAATACTGATGGTTCATCTCAAATTCTGCTTGGAGTCTTGTTTGCAGTAGCTTTAATTAAGTGTTGAGTGAAGCAAATTGAATGGATTTGGCTCTAACCTTTGTCAGTCAGATTAATTAGAGTAACCTATCAAATAATATACTATTGGAAAAATTCGCCAGAAACCAAGACAATGTAGAAATGAAGTGTGGGCATTATTAAGAGATAATTCTCCGTGATACTATTCTCCTTACTGCTCTTACTATGCACATTAAAGTCTTTTATCTTTGATCCAAGAGTTTCACATCTTCTGTTAGCATCTGTGAACTGACTAACTTGTTGGCTTGCAAGTATGATAAAATCTCAGACTTTTCCCAGAACTTCATGTGTGTGTACATGTGTATATACATATGCATGTGTGTATATAACATTTATAAAATTTCATATCTAATTTTAACCATGTCCAAATATAGTGTTTCAAAAGTGTGTAAGGTTGAATAAACTTACAAATTCAGTCAACATAATTTCATATATTAATAAAGAAAAACAGCCAATGATCACACCAATAATCATGTGTCCATGTGATAACATTCAACATTCTTCATGATAAAATAAATTTATCAAGGTAAGACTGAAAGATAATCTCCTTTATCTGATAAAAGTAACTTAACTCAGGGCAAATTGTAATTTATTTGTACAATTTATATAATCTGTAAAACTTTGATATCAAGCTTTAATGCCAGAGATAAAAAAGTAAGCAATGAATAAATAATTTAATGGATGAATAATACATAGGCAAATAATTTTTGAACAAAATTAAAATTATCATTATTTGCAGATATGATTGTGTATATAATAACTCTATATGTTTAATAGGAGGTCATATTTGTTTTAGAGCCAAATGTCACAGAATATATTTTAAACCTTCCAAGGGGAAGCATTCCTTAACTAAGATGTAAAATCTGTAACCCGTTTAAAAAATGTATTATCTAGGCTACCCTAGGATGAATAACTTTATCTAAAATAACATAAATACAGTTAAGGAAACAAGCCTGGGAGAATATAGCAGAAACATATAAAACCAATAAAGAATTAGTTTCTAGAATATAAAAAGACCATCTAGAATTCACAAATCCATAAATATTTAAAGTAAAGGAATGGGATGCAAGTAAACATACGAAAACACAATTAACACAACATAAATACACACGGACAATACACATACTAAAGATGCCTAAATTCGCCAATATTTAAGGAAATGCAAACTAAAGACGCAATTACTTATTATTAATACTTAAGACTTGCAAGAATTTAAGAAGTATGGCCCTGACAAAGATTAGCAATACTCATTTACTTCTGTTGGAATATAAAACTGGGACCACCAATTTGGAGAAAACATATTAGCACAATTTAGTAAATACACAGACTCAGTACTCTCCTGTTTTCACAAACTCATAGGAACTTGTGCACCTGTAAATAGTCCAACATGAATATGAATACTATAAGTAGCTTTACTTATATGGTGGGGGGAAGGAAACAGTGAGATGAATAGTAACAGGAGAAGATACAAATAGAATAATACACAGCAATAAAAATAAATGAAAGAATGAAGGAAAGCCATTCTCAACATGGATAAATCTCAGGAAGATAATAAATGGGCTAAAAATGAAGTTTCAGAAGAATACATATAATTTGATATTATCTAAATATATTTTTAAATGCAAACGAATATCTTATTATTTAAGGATAGCTCGATGCATGATAAAACTAAGTATAGGTCTACCCTTAAAACTTAGATGAAACAAATTTGAATAGAAATCTCTAAATTGTAATTCATAAATGCGGTGGAAAGGGAACAGGATATAATCAGAGAAGGGCTCATAGATTCCTCAATATTAGTAATATTTTGTTTCGCAAAGACAGTGGAAAGACACAGGTGTTTGTTGTATCGTTCATCATAGGTTTTTTAATATAAAATAGCAAAAATTGAGGAATACTAACAAAGTGAGAGTTTCTCACTGAAATAATGTAATGAAATTAAAATGGGAATAATTTTCTCAGTATGAATCTACTGCTATCTAATGCTGTTTTCATGTAACAGCTAAAATCACCTTGAGAATTGTAACTCACCCAACACCCCATATCTTGGGAAACAGTAGAGTAGATACAGGACTCATAACTGGGTCCTCTGCCAAATTCTGCCATTTACTAGATGTGTGATGTTGTGGCAAATCCCTCTTCTGCTCTGTCTCATTTTTTTCCATCTATAAAGCAAATTCTTAAAGGTGCTCAATTCTCTACAACAATAAAACTTTCTGATATTAACTTTAAATCATTTTAATCATTTAGAAGTTATTCTTTCAGAGAGGTCCTTTCAATGGGAAGAAATACACAGATATTTCAGAGAAGGAGAGGACATGGGGTCTGTGCTCTCAACTCTTTGTCCCCTCTGGTAGGTCTCACTCTGTTCTTCGTGTGTCGAATATGAGAGAGAAAGAGGAGATAAACAAAGTGAGATCTGAAGGAAGAAAGACGAAGAAGTGAAAGGGAATCCGGCAAGGCAGAAATGGGCAACATGGGGATATTTGTGAGTACAGGTTCTGAAATCAGCAAAGCTGGGTCTTGATCTTCTAGATACATCCTTGTGTGGCCTTATGCAAGCTACCTAATGCTCACAGCATCAGATTTCTCATTCAATCACTTGAGATTCTAATACTTAGTATACGAGATTGTCGTGAAGATTAAGTGAGATACCTTAAAGTAAGCTTAGTTGAAGGCATATTTGGTCCCTGTAGGGAGAATATATATTTAGATATGCGAAATGATGGATTTTGACCTCCTTTGTACTGTCAGGCCCTATAATTTGATCTTTCACTTCATTTCTTGTCAGCACCAGGCTTAAAGTTGCTTTTATTAAAAGAAACATTTAAAAATAATACAAATTAATAAAGTTGAGCAGAAAATTAAAGCCCAGAGCATGGTTAGTTCTGAGGAAAAAAAATAAATGTTAAAGAAAACCACAAAAAAATTAGACTCCCTGTTTTAGGCTTTTAAAAGTAAGATGACAACAAGTAAAAAATGGGGGAGGTAGATTGGCCTGGTGCAGACAAAGGTTATAATATTATTAACCAATATAACTTACAGCGAGGCAATGCTACTCGTAGTATGTGCTGCTTATTATTGAAAAAGATAGTAGAACACAGTAAATTGTGGAATTCATATTGGAAATAAAAGATTGGTATTCAAATAGTTGAGCTTTTAAGAGAGAATATTACACTTCACCATGCGACTTTATTTTATATATGCTGTGTTGCTGGGAGAAATTAAAAATAGTCAGCTATAAAATAGGATAACACTACCCAAATCATGTGTTTATTTTGATATTTAAATGAGATAATACACACACAGTTTTTAAAGAGTTTTAATATTCACATTAGTTGTAATAATAAGAGAGAAACTAAAAATGTTCCATGATTTTCAGAAATCACAAGTGACTTATTTGTAAAAATATTGATAACTATAGTACTCACTTCATGAGGTTTTAGTGAAAATGAATGGTATAATATATGTCAAGTGTTTGAATAGCACCTACACAGTAAGAACTCTCTTCATGTTATTTATTGGTATTTTTAAACATGTCTGTTGAATCATCATCTATAATTTCTGAGGAATCATGAAGAATAATTTAAGTACTTTATGTCAGAATTTGAATTAACATTGTTATTTTTAAGGGAAAAAGATAAATTTCTTAAGTATACACCAACAAATCTGATGCTGATATCAAGGCCAAATTATGGAAATGTTTATGTAAATGATGTTTTGTGGGCTCTCTCTAAAATTGATATTTTAAAAGTTATGCAATTATTCATTTTCATATATCTAGGTTTTCTTTAGCCAGTAGAAGGTATGACACGTTGTTCTTTTAAATACACAGTAGTGGGTAAAGTGCAACTTCTGAAATCAGACTATATGTATTCAAATCTTTGCTCCATTGCTTTCTAAAAACATCACCTCTGATAAACAATGAAACTTAGTCCCTCAGTTTCACCATCTGCAATGTGAAAATAATAAAATTACTGGCTGCATTTTTGGGGTAAGATTTAGAACAGTGCCTGGCATATAAATACTCAATAGGTGTTTCCTTTTATTGTTATTGTCCAGAGTTGTTATATTTTGATAAAGCTCCTCTAGATTTCTGTGGTACTCACTCATTTTTTAATTTGTGTATTCTCATTTGTAGTCTTTTGCTTTCAATTAATTGCACAATACTCTGAAGCAGATTTCTTGTTTTTCTTATCCTTTTTTTTATATTCCATGATTAGTCCTCTCTTAGATAGATAGATAGACAAATATAGATAGACAGATGAATTATATTCTAGAACCTAGTTTTAAATAAGATGAGAAGAAAAGGTGACTGAAAAGATTTAATGTTGAAGACAAATTTTATTTCTTTCATTTAGAACCAACATTTAATTATTCTGGTAGAATCACAAGACATAAGGGTCCTAAATACCATTCAGTAACCTGTCTTTATAAAATCCAAATATGACTTCATATGACTTACATTTGATGATGTTTCACCTCACTACACCACTGGAAAAATTTACCTTTGAGTAAAGGGGCAATGTAGGGAGCCCAGCTTCAAGTCATTGAAGCTGTTGCTAACAATTTCCAATGTGAAAGACGACAATATAAATTATCATCAAACTTGGGTCATTTGGAGACTGGGGAAATTACACCGGGACCGCAGGTATAAAATGGTGCTATCACAGGAAAAGTAGGAGGCACGTTAATCCTCCCTTGTGGATTAAATTGTAATAACAACATCAATGACGAGTAGTTTATGATACAATTGTTTAAGAAGCCCAGAGGTAGATACTGCTTTCAGTTTTATGCATACTAGTATGACAGCCTCCCCAAAAGAATACTTTTATATTTTCCACACTTTTATATTTACCTACTGACAGCCTGCTGGGTATCTAAATCAAGAAAGTTCTCTCAGAAGCAAATCAAAATTGCTACGTGTGAATTTTTAATTTTCCAGTTCCAAAGCTTAGAAGAACCAATAAGCATGCAATCAATTTTAATTTAAATTGAAACCCACAGCTGTATTTACTGTAGATGGTCTTTCAGGGAACTGAATCTAATATAATTTCTTCACTTATCTAATCATATTGAAGGAATGTTTGGGCCAACCTGTTACAAGGAGAATATATAATGAAATAGGAAGAGATGATATTATGTTTTACGATGTTTCATATTGTTCTGTTACTCTTCGGTTGTGAGAAGTACTGAGTCATTTAGATTAAACATGTCAGAGTCTGTAATGACTGCTGATAATAGTACAAGAAGCAAAACTGAAATTGTAGCTACGAATGCAGTCACAGAGAATTCAAGACAGGACTGTTAACATAGAACCACACATGTAGTGTATTACTCAATTCTTGGCAGCATCTGCACATAAATTATAATGTTATAATAAAGGATTTTGATGGGAAATGGTATCCTTTAGGACTTTCTGATTTGTTTGTCCTAGAGTGTTTCAGGAATAAACTCTTATACCTGGGGATTTATTCCAAAACTTTACAAACTTTGAAACTTTCCAGTGGAATAAATACGTAGTCTATCTTTTAGAAAATATGGTAGAGATGACACACAGATGACAGATAGATAGATAGATAATAGATAGATAAAGAGATAGAGACAGACAGACAGACCAACCCAGAATAAAGGAGGGTAGTTCTTAGTGCCCATGGTCAGTGTTTACTGGACATGTAGTAGGATTGAAAGTGCTGCTCAATAAGCTAAATAGAAAATCACAAAGCCATAATTTTGTGTCCTTGCTTGATTTGCTATGTAATTGTCCACAAATAACCATAAATGTAATCGTTTTCTCACTGGGTTTAACTTCTGAACCATAAAATGGTTTCCTAAAAACAAAGTCATAGTCATTACATATTTCAAATGTTTATTTGGACATTTGCCCTATTTCTGCAAGTTCGCACTTTTCTTTTATATAAAGGCAAAGATTCCTGTAAGCCTTTATCTTTTTTGAAAATTAATTCTTTCTTTAATTTTAATAATAGGGACATTGGATTCCCATTTCAGGAGGTAGAATTCTTTAGCTACATATTGACCTAGATGTTATAATCACTTGCTCAAGCTTGATCCAGATTGTGTATAGAGTCATCTCAGGGGTTTCTACTCTATCTCTGAAACTCATCTAGAAATTTTCTGGCATTCCCACTCAACCCTGCCACAGTGTTAATGCTGCTTATCAGAGTTCTCCATTAACAAAAACCTAAGCAAAACCCAGTTAGGGGGAGTTAAGCTCCATGGGGTCTGGAGGTCAGAGCTAGACAAGACACTAAGGAACGCGAAGGTTTGGAAAAGGAAAGAATGTCAGGAAAGGCTGGGGTGGACGAGGAGTTTACATGTGTTTTGAATAGTTTTTCTATAAATATATTGTGTCATGGAAGCATTTTATCTTGTTTTGGAAAGATTGCTCAGAATGTTTTACTTTGGGGTAGGGCTTGTTTTAGGAAAAGTATTTTTAGAATCTCTCACTCGATTTCCTTCTCCAAGCCGCATTAGGGAATTGGGTTTCTAGGAGTAGTGGAGTTAAGAAGTAGAAACTGGAGATTTTTTTTTTTTTTTCACAAAGGGTGTGAAGTGAGAGAAAACAGATCTTATAATTCACCTTCTGTTTTATTGCTTTTGTAGACACTCCTGAAAAATGGCTTTGTAGCAGACAACACTACTTCCTTTATTTTTTAAATCTCTCTATGCTCTGCAGTAGAGAGTAAGATGTGAGACTAGGAAGGTACACTAAAAAATTTCTAAAGAAGTGAGACAGCATGGATGGAGTTCCAAACAACTAAGCTGAATAAAAAAAAGCTAGACAAGAAAGTGCACATACTGTATGCTTCTGTTTACATATAATGCAATCTAATGTGTATGTCAGAAAGCAGATCTGTTGTTTCCAGGGGATAGAGAGAAAAGTTAGGAAAAGTGAAAGAGAAAGAAATTATAAAGAGGCAGAAAATAAAACTTTTCGGATGATAAGTGTGTTTATTTTATTGATTGTTTTGCCAATTTCACAAGAATAGACATGCATAGACACTTTATCAAGTTGTACACTTTAAATATGTGCAGTTTATTGTATGCCAGTTTTATCTCTTCAGTTATTAAAATAATAGCTTTTACATAATAAAGAATTGAAAGCAATTAAAATGAAAACTAGATATAGTTATAACACATACTTTGTGTGCCTGACTTTTGAGATGTATGAAAAAATCCCAACCAGGAAAAAATAATAGATGTTCTTCCATTATTCAAACATTGTTTCCAGACTTTTTAGGTCATTTTTCTAACACCTCTAACATTTTACTTTTCATATTATGATCAAAATATAGGTTATTTAAGACCAAAATAATATTTAAGGTAGTGTTATGAGTATGGTGGTTATAACCATGTTTTTAAAACAGTTTCTGTATTTCATCTTAACATTTTAATGACTGGTTTTAACCAGTTTGAATTTCTTAGATCAAATAAATAATTGTGGATCTCTTATTAGTCCAGGAATTTGCCTTTGTTGCTTTAACTTTTTAGCTTCCAAAATATTCTACTGTAGAAAACTTTTATTTTTCTTACCCTGTTAGATTGGAGTTTGTTCTGTCTGACTTTCCCTAATCAAATCTTAAAAATATTCATAACTGAATTATCTGCCAGTTTTTGGTAACTTGAAAAGTAACAGTGACTTCAGTAGCAAATCAAACTTGCCTCAGTTTCATTTCAAATTATTAGTCTCGAGTTTCCTTTCATTGTGGGGCATTTGTTTTCTTTTGTATGGTTTTTGAGCTAAAGGTTTAGAACACTGCAGATAAATCTTTATTAATCTCAATCTATGATATATCAGAAATAAATGTTTAAGCCCAATCAACAACTCATCTAGATTTATAAAATTTTCATAGAAGTGTGCATGTGTATGTGTATATGTGTGTAATTCAAAATTCTGGACTCTTGAATTTTGAGTTTATAATAATGGCTGATGTTGTCCTTCTCATTGTTGCTATTATGCCTAAAAGAACATTCAAATACCTTCTAAAAGCTGTGAGAGGTATTAATTTAGAAGCTTAGACCCATTAATTTAAAATGCCTCATTGCTTAGAGCAGTAGGTGTTCCAAGCCTGAAACTCCAGCAGTATCTGGAAACTTACTAGAAATGAAATTTCATGGGCCCCATCCCAGAAGGGTTGATTCCAAATCTCAGTGCTTTAACCAGCCATCCAGATGATTCTGATGTACAAAGTTTGATAATCACTCTACTAAATGAACATCTTCACTGCCGACAGAATATTTTTGGAAAAAAACATAAGAAAACAGTACCAGTTTGTGTCAATGTTTAAAGACTTTATCTCAACGAGCACGCATACACACACACACACACACACACACACACACACACACACACACACAAAGATCTTTACAATTACAACTAGAAAGTAAGAATCTTTTTAATGTTGCCATATGTAGGGTCAATTAATTTCTCATTCAAGATTTGAACTTAATTTTTTTTTGTCTTTGACACTTTTATAGATTAAACTTGAATCAGAATCTCTAGGTACTAATTCCAACAGCTTACCGTAAAAGTAGCCTCCATCTAACTGGGATACCTGAGCAATACAAAGTGTCTCGGGTGAATTACACAAAAAAGAAATTTCTACTCTCTCAAATTTCGACAGTTCTGTTTCAACAAAGCATAGTAAAAATGCAGAACACGGAGGTGAAACAATTGGAACTCATATCAGAATAGATCAGCGTGTTGCAGAGACTGAGAAAATGCTACAAGCTCCCAGCTGGGAAAACTTGTAATTGCAACCAGCCAGAACATTGATATAGAGATAGCAAAATTACTAACAAGGGAAAAAGAAAATTTAGGAGACAAATAGAGGAAGCATTTTCCTATGTATGACAAGAACCCTAGTAAATATGACAAAGTGCTCGTCAAGAGCAGAATGTTGAACTGGCATGAAGAAAATATAAAATTGATTACTACAATGACAAGCCACATAAAATGCCATAATAACAGCACAAGAACTCATTTCAAATAAAAGTGAAATAAAAACACTATCCCAAATTAAGGGGGAAAATGTGAATAAAACTAAACTTCTTGCTTTGGGCAATTTTGTAACCAGAAACTATTGTCAAAAGCAATCAAGACTAATGGTAACATTATCATAACAGAAGAATACATATGGCTCTAGGGATTTCTTCAATATATACATCTATAACCTCAGCTCCTGTAACATCAGGAAAGCAGCAATCTAGGAGCTAATACCCCATTACAGTAGAATTCGAACAAAGCCATACCGTAAATTCATTTCTAAGCCAAGAACTATCTCTTCCTTGATTCAAGCATACCAAAATGCAGGGAGGCAGAAATACGCTTCAGTTATGTATTCAGGATTGCAACACTATACATATTGATATCAGCTCAAAAATTTATCATTACAGCTGGTTATTATTAATGAAGTCTTATTCTAAAGTCTGGGAATTAAAGGGATCAGGAAGACTCTAGATCTCATTTGCAATGGTTATCCCTGAAAAGTTGTTCAGATGCTACTGAATGACAAGCACTTTATAAGTGATTGCTAAATAAATAAGTGTCTTGTGAGCACAAAGATTCATGTTGTCATGTAAACTGTCAGATTCTGTTGGACAAGAATTCCCATGTTAGAAGGTAACCATGGTACAGTTATTAGAATTAGACATACAAATCCCTTACAGAGTTACTAACAATAGATGCATAGACTGAAACTCACCCGTACCACATGAGATTGTCCTGGTTATTGTAGGCGCTCCTGGGTTTCAAAGTTCCCCATATTTTCCAAACCAGTGAATTGGGCGGTAGTAGCCAGGAAATTAATGACCAGAATTACGTGGGATCTTGGCAGCTTTGTAGAGAGATGTCTCTGTAATTTAAAAGGTGCTCCATCCTCTTTTCCCTTTTACATTGTTACTGATTTTTACATCCTCTCACATTTCTCTCTTACATGTAATGCTTGGCTTTTGTTTTCTTTCATTTTGATTTGTTGAAGCTATTTTGTCCACCTTCCACAAGCATAGAAAACAGTACGCTACAATACATAGGCCAGAATAGCTTGTACATGGGTACAAAAATAGAGTTAGATAGAAGAAATACAATCTACTGTTTGGTAGCACAATAGGGCAAGTATAGTTATCAATCACTTATTGAATATTTCAAAATAACTAGAAAAGTAAATTTGGAATGTTCTGAAAACAAAGAAATGACAAATGCTGAAGGTCATGAATATCCCAATTACCTGGATTTGATCATTCCATTGTATGTATGTATGAAAATATTCCATGCACACCATAAATATGCATATGTATCCACAAAAATTAAAAATAAAAAACGTGATATTTAACAATGTAACAGGGTGCATAAAATGATCCCATTATTGCTCCCTATATATCATTTTGTATCATTTAATTACTTGTACCATGCTCATGTGTTCATTATTTAAATAAATTATGTTAAGCATTCAAAATTTCTTCTCAATCTCATGAATCCATGTGATCCAAAAATCCCTGTGGCATAGAAAACTCAAATAACTGAAACCTTTTTTTACAAAAGTCAGAAGAATAAAAGAAGCAAGTGTAAAGTGAAATTCCTTATCAAAATTTTATTAAAACAAAATAATTATATTTATAATACAATGCTCTGTATGATTAAATACATTTTCATTCCTTTCTCCTACTTTTGACTCTATCTCTAAAATGAATACTTTTAGGAATTTGTGGAGGACAATATGGATGTGACTTTTTCCCTCCCAGTGTTCAGTGCCTTTTGTTTTTTCTGGATTGTCATCCACTTTTACATATCAGCATTTTTCCAAACACAGAGGAAGTCAGGTGAATATGAACAGCCAGGGATATAGCCTGTTGTCCTTCTCTCTTAAAATTTTATGTCTCCAGAAGAGCTCGGTTATTTTCTTCTTGACACTTTCATATATATAGTGGCAGTGTTTTGGTTTACTTCTTTAGTTTCTTTTATGAATTCTGATACTTTATTGCAATGATATTTTCCTCCCTCTTCCATCCACTTTAACTGTTTTGTGTATTGTCAACTCCTGGGTCCCAAAGGAAGACCCTGCATGTTAGTAAGGAAGGGGATCTGGAACAATGATGTCAAACATGAGTTGTGTTCACTTCAGAAAGTTTAAACTGTGTGACTCTCAGTTGCCCATCCATAGACCAAACTGTGAGAATTTGAGATGCTTCATTCTATACAGAGAAAAGAGAAAAATGCATTATTTTATAATGTCTGTGGAATATAACAAAAAACTGATTGTAGATTAAGTTCAGTGATATTTCAATATATTAAAAAGTTATACTACATACAGAAATTATTGGCCATAATGCAATTATGTTACATATTAATATAAAGGCATAAGCAAACAAAGGAAAATCTTTGAAAACATCTCATTTAATTGCCTGGGTCAAGGAACAAATAAAATGGTAGTTAAAAACTATTTAGAAAATGAGGAAAGTAAGAATAGTAAATATAAAAATTCATAAAATGGGGACATTTATATCTGTATTGGGTGATAACTATAACTAAGTTGCTTTCATGAACAATCCAAGTTAAAAAGATAAAGTGGTCCATTGCACAAAAAGCTAGAAAAATAAAAATAAAATCAACCTAAAGTGAATAAAATAGAGGAAATAATTAGGAGGTATTTAATAATTGGTGCATCAGAAGTCAATAAAATGGTATATAGTATTCACATGGCAATAGACAAACAGATTTATACAACAACTCACCAACTCACCACTCTCTCTGTGAGAGTCTCACAGAGACTCTCAAAGGGTGCAGACTTTTAAATACTAACTTATAGAGCACAATATCCTTTCTTAAGGCCCAGCCTCATTATAGACTTGAAGAAGTCCTGAACTTAGTATAGCCTGGATATATGGGAAAGGACAACTTATTTAGATGAAATGCACTTCAACTTCAGAGTAGACAACCCAAAATAAGACTTCAAGGAATCATCCATTCATGAGACAGCAATGTTCTGATCTATCAGCTTTATACTCTTGGGGAAATCAGCCTGATCCAAGAACATTCCTGAGGTCACCTCTGTAAAACCAGAACAACAATTACTTCTGTCATATCTCCGGTAGAATGCCAACAGGCCCTACCAGCAAGATACAGAGTTTATCCCACAAAATACATAGTTTTTGTATTAAAAATACATTTCAAAAGTTTTTTGGCATATTCAAATAAGAAGAAAGTGAAGATACAAATCAAGAATAAAGAATTGGAAAATATGTCCAAAAACACAGAAAAAAATATTCTGTTCAAAACTATAATTTAAAAAATTACAGAAGATATACTATATTGAAATCATAAAATCAAACTAGAAAAAGATATATAGGACAAAAACAATGAACACATGCCCCTTCACCCTCCCCATCCACATCCCTACTTCAAAATTAGGTATTTACTCCATTGAAATAATTATGGAAATGTGCAGAAATAGATCAAAAGAACCACAGTGCCATATATAATTGGGATAACATGCATACAAAATTTTATTCTCTCTCTATATATATATTACATGAAGACAATGTACAAAGCAGGAGACTCAACAGCATTGCTCTCCATGGAATGAAGAAAACTTTCATTTCCTTCAAATTGCCACAAAGATGTTCTGCCAAGGCTGACTTCTTTCAGCTTCTTTCAAGAAGCATGTGTGCTGTGTAGGGAACGAGGGTATAGTGAGAAGTGGTTTGTATTGATCAAAATAATCTGGAGTCTCTGAATATCTTTCTGCCAGCCCAGTGCACTGCCTCAGGTAAGTGGTAAGAAGTCAACACGTTCCTTAGAGCTTCTGTGAGGTTAAAGAGAAGCTGTGTCTCTCAGAGCAAGTCTTCTTGGTGCTCCAACCCTTAATAAACCTGAACTTCAGGACTAACTGAAGTAGCTTTCTGCACATACTAAATATCCAGTTTTTAGAGATACATAATAAATGATGAATAGTTTATGTAATGAAACCGCTTGTGGGTATAAATGTTATATTACAAAGTATTTTATAAAGCAAACAAATTAGAAAAATATGTAATCGTAATTACCACATATTTTTTTAAAGTCAAGAGGCATCACCTCCTCTAAGTCTAAAGAAACAGTATTTTTGTTCCCCATTATATAAATTGGATCTATCAGCTCTAACTCCAGCCACCTTCTGAAGAGTTGATTCCCAACTATGCTAATAATTTATGAATGGGTCCTCGATTTGGTAATTGGATCATATTTTAGAGTAGTGGTTGTTTTTATCCATTTTACTTTTCAGTTTATTTCCAGAAAGCATGATAGAGATTAAATGCTAATCTTTGTGGTTTAATTTACACTATTATAATTTTTCTTGTATCAATAAAGGCTGTGCATTTTGTATTATTTGATATGTACATACTTGATATGTACATACTATCATTCATCCAAACAGACAGATTTTTGAGGAAGAAGTTCTGCAATTTTAATATTGCCCCATTTGCTTTAGCCACTAATAAAAATTTTCCTAAATTTTTTGAGTTTCCTGAAAAAAGTTTTCTTAAATGTATAAACTAAAGGGAATGAGGGGTTTTTAATATAGTATTTAATGCATTATCAACTTAGCTAATTAGTACAAAATTACATTAAGCACCTACTAAATGTAAGGTCCTTGTGTTTAATACTATAAGCCATACAGTGTGAGCTTTATCCTCAAGGAGCTTAGAGCCTAGTGGAATTGAGGAGAGGTACAAATATATTTATAATACAAAGCAGAGTGTGCTAAGTGTTTGGAGGGCTTTACAAATTGCAATTACAACATACAGTGTGCCTTTTGCCAATTACTTCCAGCTGGGAAGATTAGGGACTACTTTAAGGAAAAAGGAGTACTGAGGCTTGAAAGCCAAGCATGATTTGAGTAAGTGAAAATAAGGGCAAAGTACTATATTCTGGGACAGAAGAAATCCCCAGGTCAAAAAAGTTTCAAGTATTCAAGTTCAGGAGCAGAAATTATTTTATGAGATTAAAGAGTAGGGACTAGGAGGATTTCTAGCACTGTTGAACATGTTGAGACATGATTTAAAGGAAGCTATCTCATATTTAGTCTTGCAAAATTGTTTCAGAGTACACTTAGCATCTCCCTCTTTTCTATTACTTGAGGTGAGTTGCATTTTGGAGAGACATTTCCAAGAATACGTTTCATTGATATCTTCAGGGTTGCACTGTCTTATTTATCTACTGAGGAATACACCCCAGCTAAGGAACACTAAAACAGATTCTCAACTACATACTGACTTCTGATTAGAATATTAACTACTAGCAGCTAATTTTAAAATTTCTTGCTACTTGCCAACTTTCTTCAGACTGGCTCTGATAAAAGTTTTTCTGAGGTGAACTTCAGAACTTGATATCACCCAGTATTTTATTTACTAATTCCTTTTCTGAAAACAAACTTGCAGAAATGAAATAGTAATTTGGTTGTTGCCCCATTACCATTGGCTGAGGTGTTCCCCACTATTTTGTTAACGTGAGAGAACACAGAACAAGGAATTTCTTCTAGGCTCTCAGAGTCATAGACCAGGATTTCCAACTTAGTAACTTTTCAGTAATTCTTCTGATCCAACTGAATTTTACTCTATTTTCTCTTAGAAGTATTGGAAATGCTTCAGGTCTCATTACCTCATCAGCTGTCCTCCTAACCCCATAACATAATGAAAAGTAAAACAGCTTTTCATAGGCCTTCGTTGTAATTGATTCTCCAGGGTATCTTTGCACTGCTCCATTAAAATGGTGTTGTTGTTATGATGGTATTTCTCAGCAGGGGTGTTCTAAATAACTGATTAATATGCAAAGCAATAAAAATGTAACTTTTTCAGTTAAATTGGCCAATGCCTAGGATCTCCAGGTTGCTGAAACAAAACAAAACAAAATAAAATGTTCAAGCCATTCTTTCTACAGAGGTATCTAAAATGCTAATAAGCCAGGTAGCTAAAATATATTCATAGCATTGTATGGTATAATCAATACATTTATCACTTTTGAATTCTTTGTGCCACTTTTTTTGTGTGTGTGTGGTTCACCAATATACTTTACAATTTAAGGCAAATCCCTGAAAGTTTTGTTACTTCTTTAATGTGAAGATTAAAACATTTATATAATGAATCTTATTTTATTTAATAATTTTATTTATAGAACCATTTTTTTATCTTGCTGGGCATATTAAGTATCATTACAGTCTGTTTTCAAATTTCTTACAGTCCTATTTAGACTTAAAAAAGAAAAGAAAAATAGAAACCAGATGGTTTTGTTATTGTCCTGCCTCACAAAACACAATCAAACAAAACTATTGAGACAATCGGAATTAAAGAAAAAAGCGCACAATATCTACCTTCCCAACCATATGTTCCAGATACCTTAGTTTTGCCAGAGGTTTGAACAATATAGCAAACCCTGAGAAAATGCTCTCAGGAGGAAAGCCAACAAGATTCTCCCTCCCCACCAACCCCCTCCACTGGGGCTGTGGCGCATGCACACAAGCTCTTTCATGAATTCTTCACATATGTTTTCTGGTTTGCCCAGTGAACAAGCACCAAATCACTGGAGATTTTATGCCCAGTGACTTCTCACCATGCAGATTCTAATTTGGCAACGATTCTAGGGTCCTCCTGGTGAGAAAGCTGCTTCTGGCAGGAGCTCCCTCTCTGATGGAGGGAGGTGTTTCCGCCCATGGCTCCGTTCTCCTTAACCCAGACCTGAGATCACATCTGTTGCCAGGGCTCCAAGCCTAAGGGACCTCTGGGTGAAGAATCACCACAGAGAACTCTATTTTCTCTCTCCCATGTCAGAAGGAATACTACTCCTCATTGCTTAATGACCCTGACAATTTTTTTCTAGCATGAAATTTTACCTGAGATGTACAAAATGACATTGTGTGTTGACGAAAGCAGTGTAAATTATTAGACTGTGGCACTTCGTGCCATGTAGAAGTGACAGAAAGGTATGAAGGCATGCTTTTCCTGAGGCAACGTGACCACAAAATCACCAACTAGACGAGGTGTTTAAGCAATAAAGAGAATATTGACAACAAGAAAATTAAGCATGAATAAAAATGGCTGCTCTGCATGTGGGGGGAAATTCGTTGTGTTTATGAAGAAGTATTTTAATCACAAAATATTCCTGTGCAAACTATGAGATATAGAATGTGTGATGTTGTTTCTACCCAGTTCTGCCAGCCCCTCTGATACTGACCCCTACCAAAGCACCCTCTACGCCTATATATGTTGAACACTCAAAGCAATTTCTGGCTTATTTGAATGAAAATGTTTAAAAAGTAACATGTTTTTATAAATTAAATCGTATAATTTCCAAGAGTGTTCTAAAAGAGAAAATGAAAAAGAAGAGGTCTATTTCTTTGCAAACTATTAGGACAAGTATCTCCAGCAGCTGGTAATGGACAACATTCCTAATCAAGTCAATCCAAATATTGCCAATTCTCCACTCACAGTGTTATGTGAGATAAGTAAGTATTCCTTCCATTTTGCTCCATTAAAAACACTTTGAATTTCTACAACAGCAGGTCCTGAAGCTAAGCTTTTCCATGGAGACCTCTCCGTGAATTAGTAACCACTTGAAACATATTCTTTTCAAAGAAGGAGACAATAATTTTATGTCCTCCCTTTGTATGCTTCATTTAAATAGCTTTGTATGTGTGTGAAAGAGAGATAGAAATATTTCTTAGGGAAATGGCAGACAAAGAATCCTCCGCGTAGTATGTGTGTGCTGCCTGTGGCTATTTTACAAGGAAATCTACCAGCTCTCAATAATGTGAAAATCTTCTTGAGAGGCGCCGTGGCACAGCAAGTCACTGAACCAGAGAAATTCAATTTGCCTAGTGTAAAGTATGTTTTGTCTCTCTCAGAAAGCTCTAATTCAATCCAAAATTACTTTCTAGAAGCAGTCATTCTGGCCCAGAAAGGGTGTCCAGGGTCTGGAATAGGACAGAGTGCACTGGGCTAAAACCGTCAAAAAGCATTCAGTGTTGCTTCTCAATCCTTAGATGGGAACCACAGGCCAACCTGGAGGTCACCCACCTCTTTTTGTTTGAAATCCATGTATATTTGCGATTGAATAACCTTTAGGTAACTTTCATCTTTGATATGTATTTACTTTAATAATGCCAAGGGAGAAATGGGAAACAAAGAATAGATGGTTAGATTGATAATATGGGGATGTGTAAGGATATATATTTCTGCTTGAATTCTATGAATCATAAATTATTTGCAGGTAGCTTTGAACACACCTGGCGAGTTTTTAAATACCATCCTAATACATATCTTTGCAGTTCATCATTGGATATGTAAACTAATGGTTCATATAAACTAACTCAAAACTTAACTTTTCCTCTAAATTAAGTAGTTAAATTTATATTATCAAAACTTGGGAGATTTTGTCAAACATCATTTTTTACCTCTGCTTTATCTAGAAATCATGATACTAACTTGCCTATCACTATCATTAATTTAATCATGTTTTCAATTATATGAATTATTGGATCTTCATAATAATTTTTTAATCATTATTAAATAAATATCTGATAAAATGAAGTCAGTTTAGTGTGATCATTGGGTTCTATATTCAAATCTATAAGTGATAAGGATCTTAAAATTATTTAAGGAGCACATAAGAATATAAAGATAGACATTTGGCAAGTGACTTTAGCACTTTGGCATAATTGTTTTTTGTTCATTTCTTAAACTAAGATGGCTTTCAAACTTCAATATTTGTATCCAAATGTAAGAAATAGTTAAATAAATTACTTTTAAGTGTTTACTAACCAAATGCAACATGATTATAGTTTTTTAATGGTGCTTCGTAAACTGAAGTATGCAAAAGAATCCCCTAGAAATACATACAATTATATATGTCAATTTAAAAAATAAATAAATCATTAAATTTTAAAAAGTGAAAAAAAAATGAAAGAATCCCCTGTATATCTTGTTTTAAAAATATAGCTATGTAAGAGATACCCTCAAAGGTTCTAGTTCAATGGGTAGAAGCCAACTATGACACCATCATTTTAACAAGCTATCCAGCAATTATGATGGAGATGATTATTTTAGTGCAAACGGAAGGGAACAAAACCCTGCCATACAACTATCTTCTAAAACACATCTGAGAACTAAGTTTTAGGCCTGAAATATGTGTGCTATGTTAGTATTTTAATAATCTTGGTATATTTTAAATTGATTTGAAATATTTTATAATTTACTTTGAGAGAAGTAAGAATAGTCAACTAAGAAGAAGACTACAGCTTTAAAAAAAATCTCTCTATCTGTAAAACATAGGATTTATTTTTTTCAACAGTGGTAAATTCATTTGCCTTCTTAGTGGGGAAACTTTGGATTGTAGTAGTCCAGAATATTTACAAAGATTTGATTGCATGATTCATTGCTCTACAACCCGAATCTCAAAGTAATCAATAATTTTGATCCATGAATGGTATGAAATATATTTCAGCAGTCAGAGGGAAATTGATGATCACACTCTCAAATTTGTGCAGCTTGACACTGGAAAGTATTCTAGCATTTTTTTAAAACATAAATAAGCAACCTTTATTTTGCTCAGCTAATAGCTGTGAGTTGAGTCTACATGTCTAACAAAAACATTTTTTAAATTTCTAATTATTCTAAAAATGAAAAGGAAGTACATATGTTGGAAAATTGTCACCTTTATTGTGTGTATTTTCTTGACCAAAATCTGACAAAATAAGGCCATTGGTATTTTCTTATTTTTTGTTTAAATTAATTACTACTTTAAGTATTTCTATATGGAAAACATGAAAATTAATAAAGCTATTGAGGTTTTCTGGTATTTCATAGGGCATTATAAAATGAATTAAATTGCAGGACACTAATATCTTTCAAAATTTTTAAAAAGTACTTTGGTTAAATAAGAATCTCAGAACTACGAAACAGTATGATTAAATATACCTTGGCTTTTTGCTGAGGGACAAAATAATCAGCCAAATGGAGGTGTGTTTACCATGAAGTTCCCGAAAATTAAATTTCTCAGCCTCTTCCTTTCATGAGTCCCTTCTAACCCCCTCTTTCCCATGCTAAATAAATATTGTTTTCTATTCAGTTCCATACTCTTAATTTTGTTTTCTTTTTCTTAAAGACAGTTGCCAAAGTGTGTGAATTTCAGGCCTGCAAAACTTGGATCTACACTTGTGTATAAAGACGAATCTTTATAGTTGAAAGAAAAGAAGAAACAATGCACATGACCTCTCCTGTCTTATTTTGATAGCTCTTATTCTACAGAAGCCATTAAAACTTTTCTTTTGTCAGAATAGAAAACAGAACAATGCATATGCATTCAAACAAACCAGAAGAAGAGTGGAAAAATGTTCTTTTAGGAGGGTGCTTTGAATTGGTTGTTATTTTAATCATGTGCCATCTTTTCAGCATGTAAACTGAAGTTACAATGGCTGATACCAGTGACACTGAAACAAGAAAGGTATTGTCTAGGTAGGCTGTGGTCATGTTAACCAACCTGCTGTGGGATGCTCATTCTCTGTGATATACTGCCTGTGTGCTTCCTCGAGTTCTACTAGAGCCAGTGAAGATGTCATGCTGTGTACACTTTTTTTAACTGTAGGAGACCAGAATATGCCACTTCAGCATAAAGACTATTTTGAGCTGAAGGCATTTCAGATTTAACAGATGCAGAAAGAAGCCTTCCTGGAGCTTCCCTTATCTAACTAAAAGCAGAAACTTCTGAGAAACGAGGACTGCCATAAATTCCTCTCTTCCAGAGAAGTTTTATGGCCATTAAGAAGAAGATGGGAAGTAAGCCCTGAGATGGACTTGCACAAACAAACCTTGCTCCTTTATTTTTCTCTATATACTTGCCTTCCCACAGTTTGCCACCCTTGGGAGCCAAAACTCTTTCCTTTGTGTTGTCATGTCTCTACAGATTCATTGTTCTTTTGTTAAGACATTATATTAATTCAAGTTCCAACTGCCCCTTTGAGTTACTTATCACTGGATTTCTTTCATGTGTATGTGCCAAAAGTGTTATAAACTCTGTTTCTTTTTCTATTGCGACTCTGTCTTTTGGCAGTCTAATTCCCAGGGCTCTAGCCACAGAACCTGGGAGCTTGAACCCATCCTTTGAAGTGAAGTATTACAAGAATGGAAAACAAGCAGCACACGTACTCGGCATCAGATTGGTACTAACTGATGAACACTAAGGTGCTCACATGGAAGTAATATTCATCTGGTGCCTGTCAGGTGGGAGGGGGGTAGTGGGAGTGTGTAAACTCACAACTAATGGATGTGGTGTGCACTGTATGGGGGAAAGGCAACCTTATAGCTCTGGCTTGGGTGAGGCAAAGGCACTGTATGTAACCAAAATGTTTGTACCCTCATTATAGTCTGAAACAAACAAATAAATAAATATTTTTTAAAGATTACTGTACATGAAATTGTATAATATCCCATGAAGGTAAAAGTGATATTACAGATGCGTAATGTATGCCCTAAAGCAAAACTAAAATAACAAAACAAACAGTTATAGTGAGTAGTCTATAAAAAGAGAAAACAGGCTTAGAAAAAATACTCAATTTATAAGAAGGCAGAAGAAGAGAAAAAAGGGAACACAATCCTGTGGTGCAAATAAAAAAGCAAATAGCAAAATGGTAGATTCAAAGAAACACAGATTGATAAATATAAGTGGTCAAAAAACTTCAATTAAAAGGTGGACTGTGTCAGAATGAATAAAAAGGTCAATGCTTAAGTATATGCAGCTTACTACAAATCCACTTTATTTTTAAAATTTTAATTTTTTATTTCAGAGTATTGTAGGGGTACAAATGTCTTGGTTACATAAATTGCCTTTGCGCAGCCTGGCAAGTGTGTCCATCCCCTAGACAGCGTGCACGGCATCCCCTAAGCATGAATTCACCCATCCCTTCCTCCCTCCTCCCGCCTGCTTGACAACGGATGGATGTTACTTCCCATGACAGCACATTAGTGTTGATCAATTAGTAGTAATTTAATGCTTAGTACATGTGATATTTGTTTTTGCATTCTTGTGGTACTTCCCTTAGAATAATAGGCTCCAGCTCCATCCAGGGTTATACAACAGGCAGTTCATCATTTTTTTCTATGGCTGAGTAGTATTCCATGGTATACATATACCACATTTTTTTAATCCACTCATGTATCAATGGGCACTTGGGTTGTTTCCACATCTTTGCAATTGTGAATTGTGCTGCTATAAACATTGGAGTGCAGATATCTTTTTTATAGAATGTCTTTTTTTCCTTTGGGTAGATAACCAGTAGTGTAATTGAAATCCACTTTACATATACATAAGGAAACAAATAAGTTAAAAATAAAATGATATATATTGCTAATTAAAAGAAAGTTGGAAAAGGTATGTTAATATCCTATAAAGCAGATTTCATATAAGTAACACTACCATAGATAAAGAAGGTCATGTCATAATGATAAAAGGATCAACGCATCAAAGGGCACACAATCCAAAATATTTATGCATGAAATAACAGGATTTCAAAATACATGAAATGTAAACTGATAGAACTTCAAGGAGTAATAGACAAATCTGTAATTACAGCTCAATAATTCAAAATTCCTTTTTCATCAACTGATAGAACACATAGAGAAAAAGTCAGTAAGGTTATAGAAGAGTAACACTATCAACCAACATGACCTAATTGGCATTTATAAAACACTCCACACAACAAAGGCAGAATATACATTCTGTCAAGTCACATGACACATTAACAAAGATAGTCCATATTCTGGTCCATAAAACAAGTATCAAGAAGCTTAAAAGGATTGAAGCCCTACAAAATAAGTTTTATGACAAAATGGACTTAAATCATTGATCAATAACAGATCCCTTGAAAATGTTTTAATGTTTGAATATTAGATAATGCACATCTAAAAAACACATGGGTCAAAAAATAACTAAAACTGTATTAGAAACTATTTCTTAACTAAAAGAAAATTAAAACACAGCATATCAAATTTTTAGAATGCTACTAAAGATTTACTTAGGGGGAATTTTTATATAAATAAATAACTTTATTAGGAATGAACTCAGCTTCTACATTTAAAAAAACAGCAGAAGGCAGAAAAAATTTAATAAAAATGATTGAAAGGAGGAAATAATATCTGAGTTGGTATAAATGGTCTAGAAAGGAGAGAAATTATAGAGAAAATCAGTGAACTCAAAGGTGGTTGTTTGAGAAAATCAATAGATTTCTAAACCTCTAGCCCAGGAATTGGATATATTATTGCCTGTGGGCAAAATTTGGCTTTGGCCTGTTTTTATATGGCCTGTGTGCTCTGAATGTGTATGTGTGGGTATGTGTATGTCTGTGCACACACACAGTTATATATTTTAAAGGGCTTTTAAAAATATAAAAACAAAAAACAAAGAGGGATAAACAGTAGAGATCTGATGTAGATCGCAGCCTGAAATATTTACTATCTGATTCTTTACAAAAAAAAATATTCGTCAACTCATGCTCTAGTCAGACTCATCAGGAAAAATGAAGAAAGAACAAGTGTTTTTTTCTCTTTATTGAAGTATACTTTACATATCACGCCTTTACTCCATTTTAAGTGTACAATTAAATGATTTTTAGTGAATTTACCAAGATGTACAGTTAATCACATAAATCAGTTTTAGAGGAATTCCTTCCCCCTATTGAGACCCCTAATTCTGCTCCCCAACTACTTTTCAAGCATGTCCCACCCCTCCACAGTGCCCACCA